>CM029612.1:31326628-31384227 GCA_017311315.1 Dendrocalamus latiflorus | reverse complement strand
TTGTCGCTAAGCCCAAATTTAATCTTCCTCTATTTTCAGATGGTACAGATGTGGAACAATACCTCACTTGGGAGCTGAAAGTTGATAAGTTATTTCGGATGAACAACTATTCCAATGAGAAGAAGCTGTTGCTTGCGTCCAATGGCTTGGATGATTATGCCACACATTGGTGGGAGCAGTTCATCCGTAAGCGCATGGAGCGCCATGAGTTGCCGATTATCACCTGGGAGCATATGAAGCAGCATTTGCGGGCACGCTTTGTACCTCGCCACTACAAGCGCTCACTATTTGGGAAGTTGACAGGGCTGCGACAAGGTAATGAATCAATTGATGAATATCATAAAGAAATGGAGACTATCATGATACATGCAGATGTCTGCGAGAATGAAGAACAAACCATGGCGAGATTTCTAGCTGGCATCAATCATGCTGTCAAAAGCATTGTCAATCACCATCCCTATAATGATATGATTAAGTTGCTGCACCAAGCACGTGAAGCCGAGAGACAAGTGATTGAAGACGCACGGTTCGCTGCCCGGTCTCGTTCTTCAGCCAGTCTGGGACAGCCATATAACAACAGCCAACCAAACAAGAGCACTTCGGCTGCAAGCAATTCGGCGATGCGCAATTCCGCAAGTAAGAAGCCGGAGAGTACACCATCACCGGTGCGTCGACCTATGGCGCCCGCTGCTAGTTCGACCTCGTCTACTGGGGTCAACAGGCCGTTCACGTGACATTATTTGCCACAAGTGCAAGGGCGTTGGCCATTTTCAGAGGGACTGCCTAAATGTCAAAACTATGCTTATCACAGAGGATGGCGGTTATGTTTCAGCTAGTGATGATGAGTCGCCTAATGCACAGGCAGTCTTGCACACTGATGACATAGAACAATGTGAGTGTGATCCTGAGTTTCCAAACACTGAGCAGTATTCCATTGTTTGCACGCCCAAGGTGCTTAGTGTGATGCCATCGCCATCACTCGAACAGCGGTGCAATTTGTTTCAGACATGGGCAAAGCTTGATAAGGGTAAGGTGGGCAAGGTGATCATTGATGGCGGGAGTTGTCACAATCTGGCTAGCAAGGATATGTGTCATAAGTTGGGTTTGAAGTATTTGCCACATCCGCGTCCTTATCATGTGTAATGGCTGAGCGACAAAGAGGAAGTGAAGGTGAACTATATGGTGCGTGTGACGTTTTCTATTGGGAAGTACACCGATACTGTGGAGTGCGATGTTGTGCCTATGACGGTGTGTCAATTGCTCTTGGGACGGCCATGGCAATATGACCGTTCCGCTGTACACAATGGGCGTACAAATCGTTACACATTTCGATGGAACAATATGGATGTCATCTGGAAGCCGCTTACACCGCAACAGATTGTCAATTCCTCCATGCAGAAAATTGATATGCACGTTGAGAGTGCACAAGAGCGAGAGAACCATCTGAGTAGTAACAAGAAACGTGAGGGAGAGAAGAATTTAGTGATGTTAGCCACCAAATCAGAGATGATAGAATTCAGCAAGGATCCTAATTTGGTGCACGTCGTGCTGCTGTACAAAGACGCATTGCTTTCGACTAATGACATAACTTCTCTTCCTAGTGGTGTTGTTTCTGTTTTGCAGGATTTCAGCGACGTCTTTCCAGAGGAGGTACCAGCGGGGCTACCACCAATACGCAGGATAGAACATAAGATCGACTTGATTCCAGGAGCGTCGCTGCCGAACCGACCATCGTACCGCACCAATCCCGAGGAGACAAAGGAAATTTAGAAACAAGTACAAGAGCTTCTCTCCAAAGGGTATGTCCGTGAAAGCTTAAGCCCTTGTTATGTTCCTGTTATTTTAGTTCCTAAGAAAGATGGTTCATGGCGTATGTGCGTAGATTGTCGAGCGATTAATAATATCACAATTCGATATCGTCATCCTATACCTCGCTTAGATTATATGCTAGACGAATTGAGTGGTGCTGTTATTTTCTCTAAGATAGATTTGCGCAGTGGTTACCATCAAATTAGAATGCATGAAGGGGATGAGTGGAAAACAGCCTTTAAAACGAAATTTGTGTTGTACGAGTGGTTAGTCATGCCTTTTGGTTTAACTAATGCACCTAGTACATTCAAGCGCTTAATGAATCATGTTTTAAGGCATTTTATTGGTAAATTTGTGGTTGTGTCCTTTGATGATATTCTGATTTATAGTCGCACTGAATCTGAACACATAGACCATCTTAGACAGGTTCTACACGTTTTGCGTGAGAATAGGTTATTTGATAACTTAGAGAAGTGCACTTTTTGCAAAGATCGTGTCATCTTTTTGGGCTATGTTGTTTCTGCACAGGGAGTTGAAGTAGATGAGTCTAAAATTGAAGCGATTAAAAATTGGCCAACTCCTGTGAACGTAAGTTAGATTAGGAGCTTTCATGGTCTCGCTGGATTTTATCGGCGTTTCGTGAAGGATTTTAGCACCGTCGCTGCCCCTTTGAATGAACTTACTAAAAAGGGTGTTGAATTTGTGTGGGGGGTAGCGCAAGAAAATGCTTTTGCTGAACTTAAGAGACGCTTGACTGAAGCACCGTTGCTTGTTTTACCTCATTTCACTAAAAATTTTGAAATTGAGTGTGATGCTAGTGGATTGGGTATTGGCGGTGCTTTAATACAAGAGGGCAGACCGGTAGCTTATTTTAGTGAGAAACTGAATGGTGCTCAATTGAATTATCCGGTCTATGACAAAGAGCTTTATGCGTTAGTGCATGCGTTAGAAACTTGGCAACACTATTTATGGTCTAAAGAGTTTATTATTCATTCTGATCATGAGGCTTTGAAGTATTTAAAGGGCCAAGCAAACCTGAACCGTAGACATGCCAAATGGGTCGAATTCATTGAGTCGTTTCCTTACATTGTGAAATATATGAAGGGAAAGGAAAATGTGGTAGCTGATGCTCTTTCTAGGAAAAGTGTGCTTTTAACTCAATTAGGAGTGCACGTTCCTAGTTTAGGGAGTGTGCGTGATTTATATACTCATGACCATGATTTTTCTGTCCCTTATGCACGTTGCAAAGACGGAAAAGGCTGGGATAAATTTCACATCCATGATGGGTTTTTGTTTCGCACTAACAAATTATGTATTCCAGAATCCTCCCTGCGTTTGCTATTACTGCAGGAATAACATGCAGGCGGATTGATGGGACATTTTGGACGTGACAAGACGTTGACGCGGTCGAGCGCCGGGATGACGATTTCCCCGCCGACGACTACGATGACCGACAGTGCCACCACCGCAACAACGTGCAGCGTCCTCGCCACGACGACGCCGAGGACCTTGTCGCTAAGCCCAAATTTAATCTTCCTCTATTTTCAGATGGTACAGATGTGGAACAATACCTCACTTGGGAGCTGAAAGTTGATAAGTTATTTCGGATGAACAACTATTCCAATGAGAAGAAGCTGTTGCTTGCGTCCAATGGCTTGGATGATTATGCCACACATTGGTGGGAGCAGTTCATCCGTAAGCGCATGGAGCGCCATGAGTTGCCGATTATCACCTGGGAGCATATGAAGCAGCATTTGCGGGCACGCTTTGTACCTCGCCACTACAAGCGCTCACTATTTGGGAAGTTGACAGGGCTGCGACAAGGTATGAATCAATTGATGAATATCATAAAGAAATGGAGACTATCATGATACATGCAGATGTCTGCGAGAATGAAGAACAAACCATGGCGAGATTTCTAGCTGGCATCAATCATGCTGTCAAAAGCATTGTCAATCACCATCCCTATAATGATATGATTAAGTTGCTGCACCAAGCACGTGAAGCCGAGAGACAAGTGATTGAAGACGCACGGTTCGCTGCCCGGTCTCGTTCTTCAGCCAGTCTGGGACAGCCATATAACAACAGCCAACCAAACAAGAGCACTTCGGCTGCAAGCAATTCGGCGATGCGCAATTCCGCAAGTAAGAAGCCGGAGAGTACACCATCACCGGTGCGTCGACCTATGGCGCCCGCTGCTAGTTCGACCTCGTCTATGGGGTCAACAGGCCGTTCACGTGACATTATTTGCCACAAGTGCAAGGGCGTTGGCCATTTTCAGAGGGACTGCCTAAATGTCAAAACTAGTGCTTATCACAGAGGATGGCGGTTATGTTTCAGCTAGTGATGATGAGTCGCCTAATGCACAGGCAGTCTTGCACACTGATGACATAGAACAATGTGAGTGTGATCCTGAGTTTCCAAACACTGAGCAGTATTCCATTGTTTGCACGCCCAAGGTGCTTAGTGTGATGCCATCGCCATCACTCGAACAGCGGTGCAATTTGTTTCAGACATGGGCAAAGCTTGATAAGGGTAAGGTGGGCAAGGTGATCATTGATGGCGGGAGTTGTCACAATCTGGCTAGCAAGGATATGTGTCATAAGTTGGGTTTGAAGTATTTGCCACATCCGCGTCCTTATCATGTGTAATGGCTGAGCGACAAAGAGGAAGTGAAGGTGAACTATATGGTGCGTGTGACGTTTTCTATTGGGAAGTACACCGATACTGTGGAGTGCGATGTTGTGCCTATGACGGTGTGTCAATTGCTCTTGGGACGGCCATGGCAATATGACCGTTCCGCTGTACACAATGGGCGTACAAATCGTTACACATTTCGATGGAACAATATGGATGTCATCTGGAAGCCGCTTACACCGCAACAGATTGTCAATTCCTCCATGCAGAAAATTGATATGCACGTTGAGAGTGCACAAGAGCGAGAGAACCATCTGAGAGTAACAAGAAACGTGAGGGAGAGAAGAATTTAGTGATGTTAGCCACCAAATCAGAGATGATAGAATTCAGCAAGGATCCTAATTTGGTGCACGTCGTGCTGCTGTACAAAGACGCATTGCTTTCGACTAATGACATAACTTCTCTTCCTAGTGGTGTTGTTTCTGTTTTGCAGGATTTCAGCGACGTCTTTCCAGAGGAGGTACCAGCGGGGCTACCACCAATACGCAGGATAGAACATAAGATCGACTTGATTCCAGGAGCGTCGCTGCCGAACCGACCATCGTACCGCACCAATCCCGAGGAGACAAAGGAAATTTAGAAACAAGTACAAGAGCTTCTCTCCAAAGGGTATGTCCGTGAAAGCTTAAGCCCTTGTTATGTTCCTGTTATTTTAGTTCCTAAGAAAGATGGTTCATGGCGTATGTGCGTAGATTGTCGAGCGATTAATAATATCACAATTCGATATCGTCATCCTATACCTCGCTTAGATTATATGCTAGACGAATTGAGTGGTGCTGTTATTTTCTCTAAGATAGATTTGCGCAGTGGTTACCATCAAATTAGAATGCATGAAGGGGATGAGTGGAAAACAGCCTTTAAAACGAAATTTGTGTTGTACGAGTGGTTAGTCATGCCTTTTGGTTTAACTAATGCACCTAGTACATTCATGCGCTTAATGAATCATGTTTTAAGGCATTTTATTGGTAAATTTGTGGTTGTGTACTTTGATGATATTCTAGATTTATAGTCGCACTGAATCTGAACACATAGACCATCTTAGACAGGTTCTACACGTTTTGCGTGAGAATAGGTTATTTGATAACTTAGAGAAGTGCACTTTTTGCAAAGATCGTGTCATCTTTTTGGGCTATGTTGTTTCTGCACAGGGAGTTGAAGTAGATGAGTCTAAAATTGAAGCGATTAAAAATTGGCCAACTCCTGTGAACGTAAGTTAGATTAGGAGCTTTCATGGTCTCGCTGGATTTTATCGGCGTTTCGTGAAGGATTTTAGCACCGTCGCTGCCCCTTTGAATGAACTTACTAAAAAGGGTGTTGAATTTGTGTGGGGGGTAGCGCAAGAAAATGCTTTTGCTGAACTTAAGAGACGCTTGACTGAAGCACCGTTGCTTGTTTTACCTCATTTCACTAAAATTTTGAAATTGAGTGTGATGCTAGTGGATTGGGTATTGGCGGTGCTTTAATACAAGAGGGCAGACCGGTAGCTTATTTTAGTGAGAAACTGAATGGTGCTCAATTGAATTATCCGGTCTATGACAAAGAGCTTTATGCGTTAGTGCATGCGTTAGAAACTTGGCAACACTATTTATGGTCTAAAGAGTTTATTATTCATTCTGATCATGAGGCTTTGAAGTATTTAAAGGGCCAAGCAAACCTGAACCGTAGACATGCCAAATGGGTCGAATTCATTGAGTCGTTTCCTTACATTGTGAAATATATGAAGGGAAAGGAAAATGTGGTAGCTGATGCTCTTTCTAGGAAAAGTGTGCTTTTAACTCAATTAGGAGTGCACGTTCCTAGTTTAGGGAGTGTGCGTGATTTATATACTCATGACCATGATTTTTCTGTCCCTTATGCACGTTGCAAAGACGGAAAAGGCTGGGATAAATTTCACATCCATGATGGGTTTTTGTTTCGCACTAACAAATTATGTATTCCAGAATCCTCCCTGCGTTTGCTATTACTGCAGGAATAACATGCAGGCGGATTGATGGGACATTTTGGACGTGACAAGACGTTGACGCGGTCGAGCGCCGGGATGACGATTTCCCCGTCGACGACTACGATGACCGACAGTGCCACCACCGCAACAACGTGCAGCGTCCTCGCCACGACGACGCCGAGGACCTTGTCGCTAAGCCCAAATTTAATCTTCCTCTATTTTCAGATGGTACAGATGTGGAACAATACCTCACTTGGGAGCTGAAAGTTGATAAGTTATTTCGGATGAACAACTATTCCAATGAGAAGAAGCTGTTGCTTGCGTCCAATGGCTTGGATGATTATGCCACACATTGGTGGGAGCAGTTCATCCGTAAGCGCATGGAGCGCCATGAGTTGCCGATTATCACCTGGGAGCATATGAAGCAGCATTTGCGGGCACGCTTTGTACCTCGCCACTACAAGCGCTCACTATTTGGGAAGTTGACAGGGCTGCGACAAGGTATGAATCAATTGATGAATATCATAAAGAAATGGAGACTATCATGATACATGCAGATGTCTGCGAGAATGAAGAACAAACCATGGCGAGATTTCTAGCTGGCATCAATCATGCTGTCAAAAGCATTGTCAATCACCATCCCTATAATGATATGATTAAGTTGCTGCACCAAGCACGTGAAGCCGAGAGACAAGTGATTGAAGACGCACGGTTCGCTGCCCGGTCTCGTTCTTCAGCCAGTCTGGGACAGCCATATAACAACAGCCAACCAAACAAGAGCACTTCGGCTGCAAGCAATTCGGCGATGCGCAATTCCGCAAGTAAGAAGCCGGAGAGTACACCATCACCGGTGCGTCGACCTATGGCGCCCGCTGCTAGTTCGACCTCGTCTATGGGGTCAACAGGCCGTTCACGTGACATTATTTGCCACAAGTGCAAGGGCGTTGGCCATTTTCAGAGGGACTGCCTAAATGTCAAAACTATGCTTATCACAGAGGATGGCGGTTATGTTTCAGCTAGTGATGATGAGTCGCCTAATGCACAGGCAGTCTTGCACACTGATGACATAGAACAATGTGAGTGTGATCCTGAGTTTCCAAACACTGAGCAGTATTCCATTGTTTGCACGCCCAAGGTGCTTAGTGTGATGCCATCGCCATCACTCGAACAGCGGTGCAATTTGTTTCAGACATGGGCAAAGCTTGATAAGGGTAAGGTGGGCAAGGTGATCATTGATGGCGGGAGTTGTCACAATCTGGCTAGCAAGGATATGTGTCATAAGTTGGGTTTGAAGTATTTGCCACATCCGCGTCCTTATCATGTGTAATGGCTGAGCGACAAAGAGGAAGTGAAGGTGAACTATATGGTGCGTGTGACGTTTTCTATTGGGAAGTACACCGATACTGTGGAGTGCGATGTTGTGCCTATGACGGTGTGTCAATTGCTCTTGGGACGGCCATGGCAATATGACCGTTCCGCTGTACACAATGGGCGTACAAATCGTTACACATTTCGATGGAACAATATGGATGTCATCTGGAAGCCGCTTACACCGCAACAGATTGTCAATTCCTCCATGCAGAAAATTGATATGCACGTTGAGAGTGCACAAGAGCGAGAGAACCATCTGAGAGTAACAAGAAACGTGAGGGAGAGAAGAATTTAGTGATGTTAGCCACCAAATCAGAGATGATAGAATTCAGCAAGGATCCTAATTTGGTGCACGTCGTGCTGCTGTACAAAGACGCATTGCTTTCGACTAATGACATAACTTCTCTTCCTAGTGGTGTTGTTTCTGTTTTGCAGGATTTCAGCGACGTCTTTCCAGAGGAGGTACCAGCGGGGCTACCACCAATACGCAGGATAGAACATAAGATCGACTTGATTCCAGGAGCGTCGCTGCCGAACCGACCATCGTACCGCACCAATCCCGAGGAGACAAAGGAAATTTAGAAACAAGTACAAGAGCTTCTCTCCAAAGGGTATGTCCGTGAAAGCTTAAGCCCTTGTTATGTTCCTGTTATTTTAGTTCCTAAGAAAGATGGTTCATGGCGTATGTGCGTAGATTGTCGAGCGATTAATAATATCACAATTCGATATCGTCATCCTATACCTCGCTTAGATTATATGCTAGACGAATTGAGTGGTGCTGTTATTTTCTCTAAGATAGATTTGCGCAGTGGTTACCATCAAATTAGAATGCATGAAGGGGATGAGTGGAAAACAGCCTTTAAAACGAAATTTGTGTTGTACGAGTGGTTAGTCATGCCTTTTGGTTTAACTAATGCACCTAGTACATTCAAGCGCTTAATGAATCATGTTTTAAGGCATTTTATTGGTAAATTTGTGGTTGTGTCCTTTGATGATATTCTAGATTTATAGTCGCACTGAATCTGAACACATAGACCATCTTAGACAGGTTCTACACGTTTTGCGTGAGAATAGGTTATTTGATAACTTAGAGAAGTGCACTTTTTGCAAAGATCGTGTCATCTTTTTGGGCTATGTTGTTTCTGCACAGGGAGTTGAAGTAGATGAGTCTAAAATTGAAGCGATTAAAAATTGGCCAACTCCTGTGAACGTAAGTTAGATTAGGAGCTTTCATGGTCTCGCTGGATTTTATCGGCGTTTCGTGAAGGATTTTAGCACCGTCGCTGCCCCTTTGAATGAACTTACTAAAAAGGGTGTTGAATTTGTGTGGGGGGTAGCGCAAGAAAATGCTTTTGCTGAACTTAAGAGACGCTTGACTGAAGCACCGTTGCTTGTTTTACCTCATTTCACTAAAATTTTGAAATTGAGTGTGATGCTAGTGGATTGGGTATTGGCGGTGCTTTAATACAAGAGGGCAGACCGGTAGCTTATTTTAGTGAGAAACTGAATGGTGCTCAATTGAATTATCCGGTCTATGACAAAGAGCTTTATGCGTTAGTGCATGCGTTAGAAACTTGGCAACACTATTTATGGTCTAAAGAGTTTATTATTCATTCTGATCATGAGGCTTTGAAGTATTTAAAGGGCCAAGCAAACCTGAACCGTAGACATGCCAAATGGGTCGAATTCATTGAGTCGTTTCCTTACATTGTGAAATATATGAAGGGAAAGGAAAATGTGGTAGCTGATGCTCTTTCTAGGAAAAGTGTGCTTTTAACTCAATTAGGAGTGCACGTTCCTAGTTTAGGGAGTGTGCGTGATTTATATACTCATGACCATGATTTTTCTGTCCCTTATGCACGTTGCAAAGACGGAAAAGGCTGGGATAAATTTCACATCCATGATGGGTTTTTGTTTCGCACTAACAAATTATGTATTCCAGAATCCTCCCTGCGTTTGCTATTACTGCAGGAATAACATGCAGGCGGATTGATGGGACATTTTGGACGTGACAAGACGTTGACGCGGTCGAGCGCCGGGATGACGATTTCCCCGTCGACGACTACGATGACCGACAGTGCCACCACCGCAACAACGTGCAGCGTCCTCGCCACGACGACGCCGAGGACCTTGTCGCTAAGCCCAAATTTAATCTTCCTCTATTTTCAGATGGTACAGATGTGGAACAATACCTCACTTGGGAGCTGAAAGTTGATAAGTTATTTCGGATGAACAACTATTCCAATGAGAAGAAGCTGTTGCTTGCGTCCAATGGCTTGGATGATTATGCCACACATTGGTGGGAGCAGTTCATCCGTAAGCGCATGGAGCGCCATGAGTTGCCGATTATCACCTGGGAGCATATGAAGCAGCATTTGCGGGCACGCTTTGTACCTCGCCACTACAAGCGCTCACTATTTGGGAAGTTGACAGGGCTGCGACAAGGTATGAATCAATTGATGAATATCATAAAGAAATGGAGACTATCATGATACATGCAGATGTCTGCGAGAATGAAGAACAAACCATGGCGAGATTTCTAGCTGGCATCAATCATGCTGTCAAAAGCATTGTCAATCACCATCCCTATAATGATATGATTAAGTTGCTGCACCAAGCACGTGAAGCCGAGAGACAAGTGATTGAAGACGCACGGTTCGCTGCCCGGTCTCGTTCTTCAGCCAGTCTGGGACAGCCATATAACAACAGCCAACCAAACAAGAGCACTTCGGCTGCAAGCAATTCGGCGATGCGCAATTCCGCAAGTAAGAAGCCGGGAGAGTACACCATCACCGGTGCGTCGACCTATGGCGCCCGCTGCTAGTTCGACCTCGTCTATGGGGTCAACAGGCCGTTCACGTGACATTATTTGCCACAAGTGCAAGGGCGTTGGCCATTTTCAGAGGGACTGCCTAAATGTCAAAACTGTGCTTATCACAGAGGATGGCGGTTATGTTTCAGCTAGTGATGATGAGTCGCCTAATGCACAGGCAGTCTTGCACACTGATGACATAGAACAATGTGAGTGTGATCCTGAGTTTCCAAACACTGAGCAGTATTCCATTGTTTGCACGCCCAAGGTGCTTAGTGTGATGCCATCGCCATCACTCGAACAGCGGTGCAATTTGTTTCAGACATGGGCAAAGCTTGATAAGGGTAAGGTGGGCAAGGTGATCATTGATGGCGGGAGTTGTCACAATCTGGCTAGCAAGGATATGTGTCATAAGTTGGGTTTGAAGTATTTGCCACATCCGCGTCCTTATCATGTGTAATGGCTGAGCGACAAAGAGGAAGTGAAGGTGAACTATATGGTGCGTGTGACGTTTTCTATTGGGAAGTACACCGATACTGTGGAGTGCGATGTTGTGCCTATGACGGTGTGTCAATTGCTCTTGGGACGGCCATGGCAATATGACCGTTCCGCTGTACACAATGGGCGTACAAATCGTTACACATTTCGATGGAACAATATGGATGTCATCTGGAAGCCGCTTACACCGCAACAGATTGTCAATTCCTCCATGCAGAAAATTGATATGCACGTTGAGAGTGCACAAGAGCGAGAGAACCATCTGAGAGTAACAAGAAACGTGAGGGAGAGAAGAATTTAGTGATGTTAGCCACCAAATCAGAGATGATAGAATTCAGCAAGGATCCTAATTTGGTGCACGTCGTGCTGCTGTACAAAGACGCATTGCTTTCGACTAATGACATAACTTCTCTTCCTAGTGGTGTTGTTTCTGTTTTGCAGGATTTCAGCGACGTCTTTCCAGAGGAGGTACCAGCGGGGCTACCACCAATACGCAGGATAGAACATAAGATCGACTTGATTCCAGGAGCGTCGCTGCCGAACCGACCATCGTACCGCACCAATCCCGAGGAGACAAAGGAAATTTAGAAACAAGTACAAGAGCTTCTCTCCAAAGGGTATGTCCGTGAAAGCTTAAGCCCTTGTTATGTTCCTGTTATTTTAGTTCCTAAGAAAGATGGTTCATGGCGTATGTGCGTAGATTGTCGAGCGATTAATAATATCACAATTCGATATCGTCATCCTATACCTCGCTTAGATTATATGCTAGACGAATTGAGTGGTGCTGTTATTTTCTCTAAGATAGATTTGCGCAGTGGTTACCATCAAATTAGAATGCATGAAGGGGATGAGTGGAAAACAGCCTTTAAAACGAAATTTGTGTTGTACGAGTGGTTAGTCATGCCTTTTGGTTTAACTAATGCACCTAGTACATTCATGCGCTTAATGAATCATGTTTTAAGGCATTTTATTGGTAAATTTGTGGTTGTGTACTTTGATGATATTCTAGATTTATAGTCGCACTGAATCTGAACACATAGACCATCTTAGACAGGTTCTACACGTTTTGCGTGAGAATAGGTTATTTGATAACTTAGAGAAGTGCACTTTTTGCAAAGATCGTGTCATCTTTTTGGGCTATGTTGTTTCTGCACAGGGAGTTGAAGTAGATGAGTCTAAAATTGAAGCGATTAAAAATTGGCCAACTCCTGTGAACGTAAGTTAGATTAGGAGCTTTCATGGTCTCGCTGGATTTTATCGGCGTTTCGTGAAGGATTTTAGCACCGTCGCTGCCCCTTTGAATGAACTTACTAAAAAGGGTGTTGAATTGTGTGGGGGGTAGCGCAAGAAAATGCTTTTGCTGAACTTAAGAGACGCTTGACTGAAGCACCGTTGCTTGTTTTACCTCATTTCACTAAAAATTTTGAAATTGAGTGTGATGCTAGTGGATTGGGTATTGGCGGTGCTTTAATACAAGAGGGCAGACCGGTAGCTTATTTTAGTGAGAAACTGAATGGTGCTCAATTGAATTATCCGGTCTATGACAAAGAGCTTTATGCGTTAGTGCATGCGTTAGAAACTTGGCAACACTATTTATGGTCTAAAGAGTTTATTATTCATTCTGATCATGAGGCTTTGAAGTATTTAAAGGGCCAAGCAAACCTGAACCGTAGACATGCCAAATGGGTCGAATTCATTGAGTCGTTTCCTTACATTGTGAAATATATGAAGGGAAAGGAAAATGTGGTAGCTGATGCTCTTTCTAGGAAAAGTGTGCTTTTAACTCAATTAGGAGTGCACGTTCCTAGTTTAGGGAGTGTGCGTGATTTATATACTCATGACCATGATTTTTCTGTCCCTTATGCACGTTGCAAAGACGGAAAAGGCTGGGATAAATTTCACATCCATGATGGGTTTTTGTTTCGCACTAACAAATTATGTATTCCAGAATCCTCCCTGCGTTTGCTATTACTGCAGGAATAACATGCAGGCGGATTGATGGGACATTTTGGACGTGACAAGACGTTGACGCGGTCGAGCGCCGGGATGACGATTTCCCCGTCGACGACTACGATGACCGACAGTGCCACCACCGCAACAACGTGCAGCGTCCTCGCCACGACGACGCCGAGGACCTTGTCGCTAAGCCCAAATTTAATCTTCCTCTATTTTCAGATGGTACAGATGTGGAACAATACCTCACTTGGGAGCTGAAAGTTGATAAGTTATTTCGGATGAACAACTATTCCAATGAGAAGAAGCTGTTGCTTGCGTCCAATGGCTTGGATGATTATGCCACACATTGGTGGGAGCAGTTCATCCGTAAGCGCATGGAGCGCCATGAGTTGCCGATTATCACCTGGGAGCATATGAAGCAGCATTTGCGGGCACGCTTTGTACCTCGCCACTACAAGCGCTCACTATTTGGGAAGTTGACAGGGCTGCGACAAGGTATGAATCAATTGATGAATATCATAAAGAAATGGAGACTATCATGATACATGCAGATGTCTGCGAGAATGAAGAACAAACCATGGCGAGATTTCTAGCTGGCATCAATCATGCTGTCAAAAGCATTGTCAATCACCATCCCTATAATGATATGATTAAGTTGCTGCACCAAGCACGTGAAGCCGAGAGACAAGTGATTGAAGACGCACGGTTCGCTGCCCGGTCTCGTTCTTCAGCCAGTCTGGGACAGCCATATAACAACAGCCAACCAAACAAGAGCACTTCGGCTGCAAGCAATTCGGCGATGCGCAATTCCGCAAGTAAGAAGCCGGAGAGTACACCATCACCGGTGCGTCGACCTATGGCGCCCGCTGCTAGTTCGACCTCGTCTATGGGGTCAACAGGCCGTTCACGTGACATTATTTGCCACAAGTGCAAGGGCGTTGGCCATTTTCAGAGGGACTGCCTAAATGTCAAAACTAGTGCTTATCACAGAGGATGGCGGTTATGTTTCAGCTAGTGATGATGAGTCGCCTAATGCACAGGCAGTCTTGCACACTGATGACATAGAACAATGTGAGTGTGATCCTGAGTTTCCAAACACTGAGCAGTATTCCATTGTTTGCACGCCCAAGGTGCTTAGTGTGATGCCATCGCCATCACTCGAACAGCGGTGCAATTTGTTTCAGACATGGGCAAAGCTTGATAAGGGTAAGGTGGGCAAGGTGATCATTGATGGCGGGAGTTGTCACAATCTGGCTAGCAAGGATATGTGTCATAAGTTGGGTTTGAAGTATTTGCCACATCCGCGTCCTTATCATGTGTAATGGCTGAGCGACAAAGAGGAAGTGAAGGTGAACTATATGGTGCGTGTGACGTTTTCTATTGGGAAGTACACCGATACTGTGGAGTGCGATGTTGTGCCTATGACGGTGTGTCAATTGCTCTTGGGACGGCCATGGCAATATGACCGTTCCGCTGTACACAATGGGCGTACAAATCGTTACACATTTCGATGGAACAATATGGATGTCATCTGGAAGCCGCTTACACCGCAACAGATTGTCAATTCCTCCATGCAGAAAATTGATATGCACGTTGAGAGTGCACAAGAGCGAGAGAACCATCTGAGAGTAACAAGAAACGTGAGGGAGAGAAGAATTTAGTGATGTTAGCCACCAAATCAGAGATGATAGAATTCAGCAAGGATCCTAATTTGGTGCACGTCGTGCTGCTGTACAAAGACGCATTGCTTTCGACTAATGACATAACTTCTCTTCCTAGTGGTGTTGTTTCTGTTTTGCAGGATTTCAGCGACGTCTTTCCAGAGGAGGTACCAGCGGGGCTACCACCAATACGCAGGATAGAACATAAGATCGACTTGATTCCAGGAGCGTCGCTGCCGAACCGACCATCGTACCGCACCAATCCCGAGGAGACAAAGGAAATTTAGAAACAAGTACAAGAGCTTCTCTCCAAAGGGTATGTCCGTGAAAGCTTAAGCCCTTGTTATGTTCCTGTTATTTTAGTTCCTAAGAAAGATGGTTCATGGCGTATGTGCGTAGATTGTCGAGCGATTAATAATATCACAATTCGATATCGTCATCCTATACCTCGCTTAGATTATATGCTAGACGAATTGAGTGGTGCTGTTATTTTCTCTAAGATAGATTTGCGCAGTGGTTACCATCAAATTAGAATGCATGAAGGGGATGAGTGGAAAACAGCCTTTAAAACGAAATTTGTGTTGTACGAGTGGTTAGTCATGCCTTTTGGTTTAACTAATGCACCTAGTACATTCATGCGCTTAATGAATCATGTTTTAAGGCATTTTATTGGTAAATTTGTGGTTGTGTCCTTTGATGATATTCTAGATTTATAGTCGCACTGAATCTGAACACATAGACCATCTTAGACAGGTTCTACACGTTTTGCGTGAGAATAGGTTATTTGATAACTTAGAGAAGTGCACTTTTTGCAAAGATCGTGTCATCTTTTTGGGCTATGTTGTTTCTGCACAGGGAGTTGAAGTAGATGAGTCTAAAATTGAAGCGATTAAAAATTGGCCAACTCCTGTGAACGTAAGTTAGATTAGGAGCTTTCATGGTCTCGCTGGATTTTATCGGCGTTTCGTGAAGGATTTTAGCACCGTCGCTGCCCCTTTGAATGAACTTACTAAAAAGGGTGTTGAATTTGTGTGGGGGGTAGCGCAAGAAAATGCTTTTGCTGAACTTAAGAGACGCTTGACTGAAGCACCGTTGCTTGTTTTACCTCATTTCACTAAAAATTTTGAAATTGAGTGTGATGCTAGTGGATTGGGTATTGGCGGTGCTTTAATACAAGAGGGCAGACCGGTAGCTTATTTTAGTGAGAAACTGAATGGTGCTCAATTGAATTATCCGGTCTATGACAAAGAGCTTTATGCGTTAGTGCATGCGTTAGAAACTTGGCAACACTATTTATGGTCTAAAGAGTTTATTATTCATTCTGATCATGAGGCTTTGAAGTATTTAAAGGGCCAAGCAAACCTGAACCGTAGACATGCCAAATGGGTCGAATTCATTGAGTCGTTTCCTTACATTGTGAAATATATGAAGGGAAAGGAAAATGTGGTAGCTGATGCTCTTTCTAGGAAAAGTGTGCTTTTAACTCAATTAGGAGTGCACGTTCCTAGTTTAGGGAGTGTGCGTGATTTATATACTCATGACCATGATTTTTCTGTCCCTTATGCACGTTGCAAAGACGGAAAAGGCTGGGATAAATTTCACATCCATGATGGGTTTTTGTTTCGCACTAACAAATTATGTATTCCAGAATCCTCCCTGCGTTTGCTATTACTGCAGGAATAACATGCAGGCGGATTGATGGGACATTTTGGACGTGACAAGACGTTGACGCGGTCGAGCGCCGGGATGACGATTTCCCCGTCGACGACTACGATGACCGACAGTGCCACCACCGCAACAACGTGCAGCGTCCTCGCCACGACGACGCCGAGGACCTTGTCGCTAAGCCCAAATTTAATCTTCCTCTATTTTCAGATGGTACAGATGTGGAACAATACCTCACTTGGGAGCTGAAAGTTGATAAGTTATTTCGGATGAACAACTATTCCAATGAGAAGAAGCTGTTGCTTGCGTCCAATGGCTTGGATGATTATGCCACACATTGGTGGGAGCAGTTCATCCGTAAGCGCATGGAGCGCCATGAGTTGCCGATTATCACCTGGGAGCATATGAAGCAGCATTTGCGGGCACGCTTTGTACCTCGCCACTACAAGCGCTCACTATTTGGGAAGTTGACAGGGCTGCGACAAGGTATGAATCAATTGATGAATATCATAAAGAAATGGAGACTATCATGATACATGCAGATGTCTGCGAGAATGAAGAACAAACCATGGCGAGATTTCTAGCTGGCATCAATCATGCTGTCAAAAGCATTGTCAATCACCATCCCTATAATGATATGATTAAGTTGCTGCACCAAGCACGTGAAGCCGAGAGACAAGTGATTGAAGACGCACGGTTCGCTGCCCGGTCTCGTTCTTCAGCCAGTCTGGGACAGCCATATAACAACAGCCAACCAAACAAGAGCACTTCGGCTGCAAGCAATTCGGCGATGCGCAATTCCGCAAGTAAGAAGCCGGAGGAGAGTACACCATCACCGGTGCGTCGACCTATGGCGCCCGCTGCTAGTTCGACCTCGTCTATGGGGTCAACAGGCCGTTCACGTGACATTATTTGCCACAAGTGCAAGGGCGTTGGCCATTTTCAGAGGGACTGCCTAAATGTCAAAACTAGTGCTTATCACAGAGGATGGCGGTTATGTTTCAGCTAGTGATGATGAGTCGCCTAATGCACAGGCAGTCTTGCACACTGATGACATAGAACAATGTGAGTGTGATCCTGAGTTTCCAAACACTGAGCAGTATTCCATTGTTTGCACGCCCAAGGTGCTTAGTGTGATGCCATCGCCATCACTCGAACAGCGGTGCAATTTGTTTCAGACATGGGCAAAGCTTGATAAGGGTAAGGTGGGCAAGGTGATCATTGATGGCGGGAGTTGTCACAATCTGGCTAGCAAGGATATGTGTCATAAGTTGGGTTTGAAGTATTTGCCACATCCGCGTCCTTATCATGTGTAATGGCTGAGCGACAAAGAGGAAGTGAAGGTGAAGTATATGGTGCGTGTGACGTTTTCTATTGGGAAGTACACCGATACTGTGGAGTGCGATGTTGTGCCTATGACGGTGTGTCAATTGCTCTTGGGACGGCCATGGCAATATGACCGTTCCGCTGTACACAATGGGCGTACAAATCGTTACACATTTCGATGGAACAATATGGATGTCATCATGGAAGCCGCTTACACCGCAACAGATTGTCAATTCCTCCATGCAGAAAATTGATATGCACGTTGAGAGTGCACAAGAGCGAGAGAACCATCTGAGTAGTAACAAGAAACGTGAGGGAGAGAAGAATTTAGTGATGTTAGCCACCAAATCAGAGATGATAGAATTCAGCAAGGATCCTAATTTGGTGCACGTCGTGCTGCTGTACAAAGACGCATTGCTTTCGACTAATGACATAACTTCTCTTCCTAGTGGTGTTGTTTCTGTTTTGCAGGATTTCAGCGACGTCTTTCCAGAGGAGGTACCAGCGGGGCTACCACCAATACGCAGGATAGAACATAAGATCGACTTGATTCCAGGAGCGTCGCTGCCGAACCGACCATCGTACCGCACCAATCCCGAGGAGACAAAGGAAATTTAGAAACAAGTACAAGAGCTTCTCTCCAAAGGGTATGTCCGTGAAAGCTTAAGCCCTTGTTATGTTCCTGTTATTTTAGTTCCTAAGAAAGATGGTTCATGGCGTATGTGCGTAGATTGTCGAGCGATTAATAATATCACAATTCGATATCGTCATCCTATACCTCGCTTAGATTATATGCTAGACGAATTGAGTGGTGCTGTTATTTTCTCTAAGATAGATTTGCGCAGTGGTTACCATCAAATTAGAATGCATGAAGGGGATGAGTGGAAAACAGCCTTTAAAACGAAATTTGTGTTGTACGAGTGGTTAGTCATGCCTTTTGGTTTAACTAATGCACCTAGTACATTCATGCGCTTAATGAATGTGGTTGTGTACTTTGATGATATTCAGATTTATAGTCGCACTGAATCTGAACACATAGACCATCTTAGACAAGTTCTACACGTTTTGCGTGAGAATAGGTTATTTGATAACTTAGAGAAGTGCACTTTTTGCAAAGATCATGTCATCTTTTTGGGCTATGTTGTTTCTGCACAGGGAGTTGAAGTAGATGAGTCTAAAATTGAAGCGATTAAAAATTGGCCAACTCCTGTGAACGTAAGTTAGATTAGGAGCTTTCATGGTCTCGCTGGATTTTATCGGCGTTTCGTGAAGGATTTTAGCACCGTCGCTGCCCCTTTGAATGAACTTACTAAAAAGGGTGTTGAATTTGTGTGGGGGGTAGCGCAAGAAAATGCTTTTGCTGAACTTAAGAGACGGTTGACTGAAGCACCGTTGCTTGTTTTACCTCATTTCACTAAAATTTTTGAAATTGAGTGTGATGCTAGTGGATTGGGTATTGGCGGTGCTTTAATACAAGAGGGCAGACCGGTAGCTTATTTTAGTGAGAAACTGAATGGTGCTCAATTGAATTATCCGGTCTATGACAAAGAGCTTTATGCGTTAGTGCATGCGTTAGAAACTTGGCAACACTATTTATGGTCTAAAGAGTTTATTATTCATTCTGATCATGAGGCTTTGAAGTATTTAAAGGGCCAAGCAAACCTGAACCGTAGACATGCCAAATGGGTCGAATTCATTGAGTCGTTTCCTTACATTGTGAAATATATGAAGGGCAAGGAAAATGTGGTAGCTGATGCTCTTTCTAGGAAAAGTCTGCTTTTAACTCAATTAGGAGTGCACGTTCCTAGTTTAGGGAGTGTGCCTGATTTATATACTCATGACCATGATTTTTCTGTCCCTTATGCACGTTGCAAAGACGGAAAAGGCTGGGATAAATTTCACATCCATGATGGGTTTTGTTTCGCACTAACAAATTATGTATTCCAGAATCCTCCCTGCGTTTGCTATTACTGCAGGAATAACATGCAGGCGGATTGATGGGACATTTTAGACGTGACAAGACGTTGACGCGGTCGAGCGCCGGGATGACGATTTCCCCGTCGACGACCACGATGACCGACAGTGCCACCACCGCAACAACGTGCAGCGTCCTCGCCACGACGACGCCGAGGACCTTGTCGCTAAGCCCAAATTTAATCTTCCTCTATTTTCAGATGGTACAGATGTGGAACTATACCTCACTTGGGAGCTCAAAGTTGATAAGTTATTTCGGATGAACAACTATTCCAATGAGAAGAAGCTGTTGCTTGCGTCCAATGGCTTGGATGATTATGCCACACATTGGTGGGAGCAGTTCATCCGTAAGCGCATGGAGCGCCATGAGTTGCCGATTATCACCTGGGAGCATATGAAGCAGCATTTGCGGGCACGCTTTGTACCTCGCCACTACAAGCGCTCACTATTTGGGAAGTTGACAGGGCTGCGACAAGGTATGAATCAATTGATGAATATCATAAAGAAATGGAGACTATCATTGATACGGGGTCGCCCGATCTTCTCGACGTAGGATCAAGATACTCACGTGGACTTGATGAATCGTAGTGATCTCCCGTTGCCAATGCAAGAGTTAGCACTCTATAATTCGCCCAACCACACGTGTTGAACTTCACGACCACCGATGAAGTTCCATCGCGCTCCCAATTCCCAGCGGAAAGGTTGAACGATCTTGATTTTGATGAACTCAGCGAACTCCCAATTCCCTCATGTTGGTTCGGCCAACAGAAAGAACAAGAGTATTTTATTATCAAACGTGGTCTGAGCCCTAAAGGCTGCCAATACAAGGCTTATATAGCCCCTTGGGACGTCCATATGGTCCCTAAACCAAGTACAACTCAACCCTATATGGTTTTAGATACGAACTCTTACAAAAAGGAAACTATATTTTTCACCCGTCATATTGTTTCGGTCATAACTTTTTATCCGTGACGAATTTGAAGGTGGGACTAAATCCATTGCGTAGCCCTTGAAATTATCTTTCCAACGAGTACAAGAACACCTGAATCGGACTCTGTTTGTGAAAGTTATGGCCTTTTTAGTAACTGCCTGTCAGGCTGTCCCGAACCGAATCCGAGTTGAATCCTGAGTTGAATCCGAGTTGGAATTGGATTGAGCACGTGGGAAGTCCGAATTTGGCTTGCAAATCTTATCCAAATCTTGTAGTTTAAGTCCTTGGGCTCCTCCCTTTTGCTCTCCCACTGCATGGGCTTCTTTCCTCCTTGATGAGCTACATAGGCTGCTTGGTTTCCTCCTTTCCATTCCCATAGGCTTTGAGCTTTTCGTTCTTGGTAGCAAATATGATCACCCTCCTTATGCTTCTCCATTGCTTTAGCCCCGGAATCATCATAATATTCAAACCTAATAATAAACAAGAATTTGGCATAAGGTAGTATATCGTTCCCACGAATAGAAGGAAATTCATTAAGAAACAAATTCACCTGACAATATTTAATGCAGCTCAATACTTCTTTCCAGTGAAATAATGTATTTGATTGAAAAGTGCTAATCATGTGCGTATCCGCATCATCCTCCCCTTCTTCAAGAAAAGCCGTCCTCGGCTTTTGATAGCCTGAAATTGTACTAAACAAAGAATACAATGTGTATGCATGATATATGTATTGGTCAGTTACACCCCTTCCGTCTTTCACATTGTTATTACCTGGAGGTGTAGTATGCAAAAAGAACAACACATATGCGTGGTATATGTATGAATCAATTATTGTGTCATTCTCATTCTCACTGTTTTGCACAAACCAATTGATACTACAACAGCTATCAAATGCATACATTGCAATGTTTTCATTCACACCATTCTCCCTCCCATAAGAAAAAGTCGTCCTCGACTTTGTGAAGTACATGGACATGTCATTAATGGGCAAAACTAGATCAAATGGTGCAAATATGGAGGAGAAAATCTTTAATGCCTTCCATGCTTCAACTGCGCTACTCTGATTAATTGTACATGATCGTACATGAAAGGGTGAACAAATAGGATTATAAAATCTTTCTAAACATGAAGCACTATTGTTGAAGCTTATCTCATTGTGATCATCACATGGTATAAAAGGTTGTTTATCCAAAATATGCAATTTCAATTCAGCAAGCTTATCACATGTAATGCATATTCGAAACACATAAAACTTGTCATCTACACCATAATCTCCGATCAAATTAAACTTATAGGTGTAGGCATAAACACTAACTAGTGATTTTAAACATGAAATTTTAGCAAGATTCTCAACCACACTAGATAGCTCTCTAGGATCATCAAACATGATATAGTACAAAGAATCACTAGGAGATATTCGAGTAAGAACTTCCTTATGAGTAATCAATTCCACATTATGTAAATTGAGCAAAGAAATTTCAGAATCAATTTCAACACCAATATTGTTACCTTTGTTGTTCTCCTCAGTTGATGTAGGTGTTGTAGGTATTAAATCATCATGATGTAATGACGGGACAGCAAGTACTTCATCTTCAATCGTGGTTATCTCCTCATCTTTGACTTCCAATGATGCCGGATGTTGAATGTTTAAGTCCTTATCTTCAATTTCAACCTGCACAATATGAGAAACAACACTAGAAGTAGGTATTAATGTGTTAGTTTCAAAATCAACCTCACTTTGTCTACCTTCTACTTCTCTCTTTTCTTTTGGTGTATCTCTCGCACTCTCAATTTGGATGCTCTCAAACTCACATATGGTGGAATCACACAACTCACTCTTTTTAACACTCTCACTCAATTTGGCTATGTGGCTCTCATTCTCACATGGGTTTTGATGCATCTCAAGTGTTGTTTGTAGCAATGGGGCAGCAGTACATGTCTTCTTAACCGAAGGGAAAGTCCCATGCTCGGTCATCTTCTCATGTGTCACACTAGTGGAACCATAAGAGCTGAAGTATGGACATGGATTGAACCATGATGTACGGCTCTCCATAAGTCTCTTCTCCTCCTTAATAGCACAGTTCACAAGATCATGCATGCTACTAAAATATTTATGTTGAAGTGCAGCAGCGATCTTATAATTCAAGCCTTGTTTGAAATATGCCTTCTCCCTTAATTCACTGGTGACACCGGCACGACGGAATGCATGCTTCAACTCATAATAGTAATCTTGAACAGTGTTATTCCCTTGTGTGATGCTCTCCACATGGTGAAGCAAGTCCCGCTCATAATAGGTTAGCACAAATTCATTTCTCATGATCACCTTCAAATTTGACCAAGATCTAATGAATCGCTTTCCAGATAATTGTTGCCACCAACTATAAGCATAGTCTTTAAACTGCATAGTGGCTCGCATCACTTCTTGGTCTTTGGGAAGCTTCTGAAATCTAAACTCTTTCTCCAATTGCCATTCCCACTCAATATACTCCTCTGGATCTTCACTTCCATAGAACGGAAGAGACAAATTGTTGGGTTTGGAATCACACCATGAGGAACGAAATACTGAAGATTCATTCCTATTTTGTTCACACCAAGAGGATCGAATTGTTGAATATCCTGTCATGGTTAGTTATGCAACATATATATATGTGGAAATCACTCAATCTCACTATTTTCTCTCCCAAGTAAAGTTCTTACCCTTCCGAAGTGAATTAAGGCCAATAAAAACTTACACCTGGTAGAAGTGACAACAGCAACGTGATGATTAAGCGAATTCAAGAGTGTTCACTACTTGCATAACAACGGTTATATGGTGGAGCTTGGTATGGAAGTGTATATCCTAGCAATCTGAAATTCTTGATGTTGTAAAGTTAAGTAATAATCCAATCTAGAATACTTTGCCTAAGTGCTGATCCAAAAGATTTAAGTGAAGTATATGAACGCACACGCAAAGATCAATGTGACTCGATGCAAACAAGGGAATGAGCTAACTAGAGGCAATCTGAAATTAAAGATTAGATAGCTCGTTTTGCACCAAGTACTAGGAGAGATGCTAGCCAATTGCAATGATATGAATGTAAGGGCATGAGATTGCTCAAGAGATTAAATTACACAATCTGAATTTATGGACTAAGAACTCACCCAAATTCGGCCAATGTTTTTTTTTCTTTCTTTTTCTCTTCTTCTCTTTTTTTTTCAGCTGTCTTTTTTTTTTAAAGGCCGAACTAGCTTTAATTGTTCCTTTGAGTTTTTTTTGCAGGTCTCAAATATTTAGCAAAGTGTAAAATACTCAAGAGCAGCCCTAGATGCAATATTCAACAGCTAGTCTCAAAGATGAACAGGATTTTTTTTGCGGTACTGTAGCAGATCGCGTACTGTAGCAACACGGTACTGTAGCGATCGTGTACTGTAGCAGATCAATTTTTTTTTGAATTTTGGATTGGATACAAAGATTAAGCTACGCAAATAAACACGAATGATCAGCACCTAACCAAAGTTCTAATGGATCAAAACTTAGCAAAACTCACAAAATTAACAGATGCAAAAACTAGGGTTTGGATATTTTTTTTTTGTGGCAATTTTTGGTTTTAATGGACTATAGGACAAAAGTAAATCAATCTAAAACTAAGGGTAAATAATCCTACCGAGTAAACCGCGCTCTGATACCAAGATGATACGGGGTCGCCCGATCTTCTCGACGTAGGATCAAGATACTCACGTGGACTTGATGAATCGTAGTGATCTCCCGTTGCCAATGCAAGAGTTAGCACTCTATAATTCGCCCAACCACACGTGTTGAACTTCACGACCACCGATGAAGTTCCATCGCGCTCCCAATTCCCAGCGGAAAGGTTGAACGATCTTGATTTTGATGAACTCAGCGAACTCCCAATTCCCTCATGTTGGTTCGGCCAACAGAAAGAACAAGAGTATTTTATTATCAAACGTGGTCTGAGCCCTAAAGGCTGCCAATACAAGGCTTATATAGCCCCTTGGGACGTCCATATGGTCCCTAAACCAAGTACAACTCAACCCTATATGGTTTTAGATACGAACTCTTACAAAAAGGAAACTATATTTTTCACCCGTCATATTGTTTCGGTCATAACTTTTTATCCGTGACGAATTTGAAGGTGGGACTAAATCCATTGCGTAGCCCTTGAAATTATCTTTCCAACGAGTACAAGAACACCTGAATCGGACTCTGTTTGTGAAAGTTATGGCCTTTTTAGTAACTGCCTGTCAGGCTGTCCCGAACCGAATCCGAGTTGAATCCTGAGTTGAATCCGAGTTGGAATTGGATTGAGCACGTGGGAAGTCCGAATTTGGCTTGCAAATCTTATCCAAATCTTGTAGTTTAAGTCCTTGGGCTCCTCCCTTTTGCTCTCCCACTGCATGGGCTTCTTTCCTCCTTGATGAGCTACATAGGCTGCTTGGTTTCCTCCTTTCCATTCCCATAGGCTTTGAGCTTTTCGTTCTTGGTAGCAAATATGATCACCCTCCTTATGCTTCTCCATTGCTTTAGCCCCGGAATCATCATAATATTCAAACCTAATAATAAACAAGAATTTGGCATAAGGTAGTATATCGTTCCCACGAATAGAAGGAAATTCATTAAGAAACAAATTCACCTGACAATATTTAATGCAGCTCAATACTTCTTTCCAGTGAAATAATGTATTTGATTGAAAAGTGCTAATCATGTGCGTATCCGCATCAATCATGATACATGTAGATGTCTGCGAGAATGAAGAACAAACCATGGCGAGATTTCTAGCCGGCATCAATCATGCTGTCAAAAGCCTTGTCAATCACCATCCCTATAATGATATGATTAAGTTGCTGCACCAAGCACGCGAAGCCGAGAGACAAGTGATTGAGGACGCACGGTTCGCTGCCCGGTCTCGTTCTTCAGCCTGTCTGGGACAGCCATATAACAACAGCCAACCAAACAAGAGCACTTCGGCTGCAAGCAATTCGGCGATGCGCAATTCCGCAAGTAAGAAGCCGGAGGAGAGTACACCATCACCGGTGCGTCGACCTATGGCGCCCGCTGCTAGTTCGACCTCGTCTATGGGGTCAACAGGCCGTTCACGTGACATTATTTGCCACTAGTGCAAGGGCGTTGGCCATTTTCAGAGGGACTGCCTAAATGTCAAAACTGTGCTTATCACAGAGGATGGCGGTTATGTTTCAGCTAGTGATGATGAGTCGCCTAATGCACAGGCAGTCTTGCACACTGATGACATAGAACAATGTGAGTGTGATCCTGAGTTTCCAAACACTGAGCAGTATCCAATTGTTTGCACGCCCAAGGTGCTTAGTGTGACGCCATCGCCATCACTCGAACAGCGGTGCAATTTGTTTCAGACATGGGCAAAGCTTGATAAGGGTAAGGTGGGCAAGGTGATCATTGATGGCGGGAGTTGTCACAATCTGGCTAGCAAGGATATGTGTCATATGTTGGGTTTGAAGTATTTGCCACATCCGCGTCCTTATCATGTGTAATGGCTGAGCGACAAAGAGGAAGTGAAGGCGAAGTATATGGTGCGTGTGACGTTTTCTATTGGGAAGTACACCGATACTGTGGAGTGCGATGTTGTGCCTATGACGGTGTGTCAATTGCTCTTGGGACGGCCATGGCAATATGACCGTTCCGCTGTACACAATGGGCGTACAAATCGTTACACATTTCGATGGAACAATATGGATGTCATCAGGAAGCCGCTTACACCGCAACAGATTGTCAATTCCTCCATGCAGAAAATTGATATGCACGTTGAGAGTGCACAAGAGCGAGAGAACCAACTGAGGTAACAAGAAACGTGAGGGAGAGAAGAATTTAGTGATGTTAGCCACCAAATCAGAGATGATAGAATTCAGCAAGGATCCTAATTTGGTGCACGTCGTGCTGCTGTACAAAGACGCATTGCTTTCGACTAATGACATAACTTCTCTTCCTAGTGGTGTTGTTTCTATTTTGCAGGATTTCAGCGACGTCTTTCCAGAGGAGGTACCAGCGGGGCTACCACCAATACGCAGGATAGAACATAAGATCGACTTGATTCCAGGAGCGTCGCTGCCGAACCGACCATCGTACCGCACCAACCCCGAGGAGACAAAGGAAATTTAGAAACAAGTACAAGAGCTTCTCTCCAAAGGGTATGTCCGTGAAAGCTTAAGCCCTTGTTATGTTCCTGTTATTTTAGTTCCTAAGAAAGATGGTTCATGGCGTATGTGCGTAGATTGTCGAGCGATTAATAATATCACAATTCGATATCGTCATCCTATACCTCGCTTAGATTATATGCTAGACGAATTGAGTGGTGCTGTTATTTTCTCTAAGATAGATTTGCGCAGTGGTTACCATCAAATTAGAATGCATGAAGGGGACGAGTGGAAAACAGCCTTTAAAACGAAATTTGTGTTGTACGAGTGGTTAGTCATGCCTTTTGGTTTAACTAATGCACCTAGTACATTCATGCGCTTAATGAATGTGGTTGTGTACTTTGATGATATTCAGATTTATAGTCGCACTGAATCTGAACACATAGACCATCTTAGACAAGTTCTACACGTTTTGCGTGAGAATAGGTTATTTGATAACTTAGAGAAGTGCACTTTTTGCAAAGATCATGTCATCTTTTTGGGCTATGTTGTTTCTGCACAGGGAGTTGAAGTAGATGAGTCTAAAATTGAAGCGATTAAAAATTGGCCAACTCCTGTGAACGTAAGTTAGATTAGGAGCTTTCATGGTCTCGCTGGATTTTATCGGCGTTTCGTGAAGGATTTTAGCACCGTCGCTGCCCCTTTGAATGAACTTACTAAAAAGGGTGTTGAATTTGTGTGGGGGGGGTAGCGCAAGAAAATGCTTTTGCTGAACTTAAGAGACGGTTGACTGAAGCACCGTTGCTTGTTTTACCTCATTTCACTAAAAATTTTGAAATTGAGTGTGATGCTAGTGGATTGGGTATTGGCGGTGCTTTAATACAAGAGGGCAGACCGGTAGCTTATTTTAGTGAGAAACTGAATGGTGCTCAATTGAATTATCCGGTCTATGACAAAGAGCTTTATGCGTTAGTGCATGCGTTAGAAACTTGGCAACACTATTTATGGTCTAAAGAGTTTATTATTCATTCTGATCATGAGGCTTTGAAGTATTTAAAGGGCCAAGCAAACCTGAACCGTAGACATGCCAAATGGGTCGAATTCATTGAGTCGTTTCCTTACATTGTGAAATATATGAAGGGAAAGGAAAATGTGGTAGCTGATGCTCTTTCTAGGAAAAGTCTGCTTTTAACTCAATTAGGAGTGCACGTTCCTAGTTTAGGGAGTGTGCCTGATTTATATACTCATGACCATGATTTTTCTGTCCCTTATGCACGTTGCAAAGACGGAAAAGGCTGGGATAAATTTCACATCCATGATGGGTTTTTGTTTCGCACTAACAAATTATGTATTCCAGAATCCTCCCTGCGTTTGCTATTACTGCAGGAATAACATGCAGGCGGATTGATGGGACATTTTGGACGTGACAAGACGTTGACGCGGTCGAGCGCCGGGATGACGATTTCCCCGTCGACGACCACGATGACCGACAGTGCCACCACCGCAACAACGTGCAGCGTCCTCGCCACGACGACGCCGAGGACCTTGTCGCTAAGCCCAAATTTAATCTTCCTCTATTTTCAGATGGTACAGATGTGGAACAATACCTCACTTGGGAGCTGAAAGTTGATAAGTTATTTCGGATGAACAACTATTCCAATGAGAAGAAGCTGTTGCTTGCGTCCAATGGCTTGGATGATTATGCCACACATTGGTGGGAGCAGTTCATCCGTAAGCGCATGGAGCGCCATGAGTTGCCGATTATCACCTGGGAGCATATGAAGCAGCATTTGCGGGCACGCTTTGTACCTCGCCACTACAAGCGCTCACTATTTGGGAAGTTGACAGGGCTGCGACAAGGTATGAATCAATTGATGAATATCATAAAGAAATGGAGACTATCATGATACATGCAGATGTCTGCGAGAATGAAGAACAAACCATGGCGAGATTTCTAGCCGGCATCAATCATGCTGTCAAAAGCCTTGTCAATCACCATCCCTATAATGATATGATTAAGTTGCTGCACCAAGCACGCGAAGCCGAGAGACAAGTGATCGAGGACGCACGGTTCGCTGCCCGGTCTCGTTCTTCAGCCAGTCTGGGACAGCCATATAACAACAGCCAACCAAACAAGAGCACTTCGGCTGCAAGCAATTCGGCGATGCGCAATTCCGCAAGTAAGAAGCCGGAGGAGAGTACACCATCACCGGTGCGTCGACCTATGGCGCCCGCTGCTAGTTCGACCTCGTCTATGGGGTCAACAGGCCGTTCACGTGACATTATTTGCCACAAGTGCAAGGGCGTTGGCCATTTTCAGAGGGACTGCCTAAATGTCAAAACTGTGCTTATCACAGAGGATGGCGGTTATGTTTCAGCTAGTGATGATGAGTCGCCTAATGCACAGGCAGTCTTGCACACTGATGACATAGAACAATGTGAGTGTGATCCTGAGTTTCCAAACACTGAGCAGTATTCCATTGTTTGCACGCCCAAGGTGCTTAGTGTGATGCCATCGCCATCACTCGAACAGCGGTGCAATTTGTTTCAGACATGGGCAAAGCTTGATAAGGGTAAGGTGGGCAAGGTGATCATTGATGGCGGGAGTTGTCACAATCTGGCTAGCAAGGATATGTGTCATAAGTTGGGTTTGAAGTATTTGCCACATCCGCGTCTTTATCATGTGTAATGGCTGAGCGACAAAGAGGAAGTGAAGGTGAACTATATGGTGCGTGTGACGTTTTCTATTGGGATGTACACCGATACTGTGGACTGCGATGTTGTGCCTATGACGGTGTGTCAATTGCTCTTGGGACGGCCAAGGCAATATGACCGTTCCGCTGTACACAATGGGCGTACAAATCGTTACACATTTCGATGGAACAATATGGATGTCATCAGGAAGCCGCTTACACCGCAACAGATTGTCAATTCCTCCATGCAGAAAATTGATATGCACGTTGAGAGTGCACAAGAGCGAGAGAACCTTCTGAGGTAACAAGAAACGTGAGGGAGAGAAGAATTTAGTGATGTTAGCCACCAAATCAGAGATGATAGAATTCAGCAAGGATCCTAATTTGGTGCACGTCGTGCTGCTGTACAAAGACGCATTGCTTTCGACTAATGACATAACTTCTCTTCCTAGTGGTGTTGTTTCTGTTTTGCAGGATTTCAGCGACGTCTTTCCAGAGGAGGTACCAGCGGGGCTACCACCAATACGCAGGATAGAACATAAGATCGACTTGATTCCAGGAGCGTCGCTGCCGAACCGACCATCGTACCGCACCAATCCCGAGGAGACAAAGGAAATTTAGAAACAAGTACAAGAGCTTCTCTCCAAAGGGTATGTCCGTGAAAGCTTAAGCCCTTGTTATGTTCCTGTTATTTTAGTTCCTAAGAAAGATGGTTCATGGCGTATGTGCGTAGATTGTCGAGCGATTAATAATATCACAATTCGATATCGTCATCCTATACCTCGCTTAGATTATATGCTAGACGAATTGAGTGGTGCTGTTATTTTCTCTAAGATAGATTTGCGCAGTGGTTACCATCAAATTAGAATGCATGAAGGGGATGAGTGGAAAACAGCCTTTAAAACGAAATTTGTGTTGTACGAGTGGTTAGTCATGCCTTTTGGTTTAACTAATGCACCTAGTACATTCATGCGCTTAATGAATGTGGTTGTGTACTTTGATGATATTCAGATTTATAGTCGCACTGAATCTGAACACATAGACCATCTTAGACAAGTTCTACACGTTTTGCGTGAGAATAGGTTATTTGATAACTTAGAGAAGTGCACTTTTTGCAAAGATCATGTCATCTTTTTGGGCTATGTTGTTTCTGCACAGGGAGTTGAAGTAGATGAGTCTAAAATTGAAGCGATTAAAAATTGGCCAACTCCTGTGAACGTAAGTTAGATTAGGAGCTTTCATGGTCTCGCTGGATTTTATCGGCGTTTCGTGAAGGATTTTAGCACCGTCGCTGCCCCTTTGAATGAACTTACTAAAAAGGGTGTTGAATTTGTTTGGGGGGTAGCGCAAGAAAATGCTTTTGCTGAACTTAAGAGACGGTTGACTGAAGCACCGTTGCTTGTTTTACCTCATTTCACTAAAAATTTTGAAATTGAGTGTGATGCTAGTGGATTGGGTATTGGCGGTGCTTTAATACAAGAGGGCAGACCGGTAGCTTATTTTAGTGAGAAACTGAATGGTGCTCAATTGAATTATCCGGTCTATGACAAAGAGCTTTATGCGTTAGTGCATGCGTTAGAAACTTGGCAACACTATTTATGGTCTAAAGAGTTTATTATTCATTCTGATCATGAGGCTTTGAAGTATTTAAAGGGCCAAGCAAACCTGAACCGTAGACATGCCAAATGGGTCGAATTCATTGAGTCGTTTCCTTACATGGTGAAATATATGAAGGGAAAGGAAAATGTGGTAGCTGATGCTCTTTCTAGGAAAAGTCTGCTTTTAACTCAATTAGGAGTGCACGTTCCTAGTTTAGGGAGTGTGCCTGATTTATATACTCATGACCATGATTTTTCTGTCCCTTATGCACGTTGCAAAGACGGAAAAGGCTGGGATAAATTTCACATCCATGATGGGTTTTTGTTTCGCACTAACAAATTATGTATTCCAGAATCCTCCCTGCGTTTGCTATTACTGCAGGAATAACATGCAGGCGGATTGATGGGACATTTTGGACGTGACAAGACGTTGACGCGGTCGAGCGCCGGGATGACGATTTCCCCGTCGACGACCACGATGACCGACAGTGATGAGGCGATGGTGTCCCGATCTTCCGATAGGATGATAACTATCGATTTTGGCGGAGGCGACCCTTGCGATCCGACTACAACCGAACGACGTCGCTTGCGCCTTAGCAATCGCTGAACCACACTCCAAGTTGTTATCAACCGTGCCAAGAACGCGGTTGACCTGACCACGAAGGTCTATTCCTGCATGCAACCGAAGAACACGCAAGAACAAGATAACAAGCAATCTGAAATTGCAAATATTTCTATTAAAATCAAAAGGTGGGATTCCGAAGGCTGTCTTGACAGGTGGTCGTCCGACACAACTGAAGAACAGAAGTTTGCATAATAGCTAAACCTAAACTCAACAAAATCCAAGTCCTAACAAGAGAGGCAGCGGCTCCTTTATAGGGAGAACAATCAGGAGGGGCGTCCAAAGTGCATGCTCTAGGGTTACAAGGCCCATGGGCCCAATTGGTGGTGGCGCAGCACCCTTTTGACTCGGACTCAAAAACCAACGTGAATTGTTTTGATGATTGCAGCCGGCTCGGATAGAATTTGAAAATGAGGTTGGATCCGTTGGAAAGTAGACTTCATAAGCTTTCCATGAAGTACAAGAACGTCCCAAACGGAGTCCGTATGAGAAAGTTACGTTCGTTTCAACTTGCACCATTGCAGCAGTCCGAATCTGATTCCAGTACGTGACCAACACGGACTCTTTTGATGATTGCGGCTGTCTCGGATAGAATATGAAGATGGGGTTGAATCCTTTAGAAAGTATACTTGATAAGCTTTCCATCAAGTCTAAGAACGTCCCAAACGGAGTCCGTATAAGAAAGTTACGTCCGTTTAAACTTGCACCATTGCAGCAGTCCGAGTCTGATTCCAAAACGTGTCCAACTCGAATTCGTGCTTGACTTGGTCCCAAAGTGACGTGGTGACCTGCATTATTCCTTCCATGCATGTCCAGGACTCCATGTCCCTTTCCTTCATCCTTTCCCAAATTCCTAAGCACAATTAAATCACTTGCATTAGGTAGCGGTCTATTCTCAGTAACATATGAAGGCTGAAGAAACGAATTCACCTTTAGTTCAATCTTGATATTGGGTGCGATTGTCGTATGTGTTTGTGGCGTGGTCACATCATCCTCCCCTTCTTGATAGAAAACCGTCCTCGGTTTTAGCATATGTGTAGCCTCACGTATTGCATGATCTTCATCATAAATCTCGGTACATAATAACAAACGCAACAAATTCTCATTATGTAATATCATACGTTCTTTATCACACAAAGTAAAACCTTTTTGAAACGAGCTCACCTTATAATTTAAGTGATGCGTAGGAGCTCTTGTAATTGGAACAACAAGCATAGCAAATATGGTTGTATCCATAGGGGTCGTGTCCTCATCATCCTCCCCTTCTTGAAAACAAAGCCGTCCTCGGCTTTTCATAAACTGAAAGTATGGTAACAAAGAAGCCAAGGTGTATGCATGGTATATGTATATGTCATCCGTTTTAACAGTTCTTCGTTGTTGCACAATTAATGTTATAACACAGCAACGATCATAAAAGCTCATTGTATTATTAACCCAAAAGTAATGATATATGTTAATGAACAAATCAAAATTTCTCACACAGTAATTATCGCAGCTCGTTTTGCAAATGTAAGTGAAGCATTTATGCAATTCAAATCTTTGAAGTTGTAAACTTGTTGTGGTGGCACATATAGGCAAAGCTACAACCTTTGGAATCAAACAAAGTTTATCCATATAATCAGATTTCAATTGAGCAATAGCAAATTCATCTAGTAAGGGTGAAAATATTTGCAAGTTCTTCCATACATCAATTTCATTATTCAGATTGCCAATGTTAGATGGTTCAATAAGAGAAGAACACATAGGCATTGAATGATCACTAAATTTTATTTTTCTTTCATAATGAACAAGATTGAGCATACAAAAGTTGTTGTTCAAAACAACAAGCTGCAATTCATCCATGTGGTCACAAGTTATGCATATTCGATATATAAGAAATTGATTTCCTACACCATAATCTCCAATCAAATTAAACTTATACCCAGGGGTGTAGGCACTAAACAAGAATTTTGAACATGTAAGTTCAGAAACTTTCTCCAAAGCATGTGACAATTTCATAGGAAGATCCAACATGATGTAACACAATGAATTGGCAGGAGAAATTCTAGTTAAAACTTCTTTATGTCTAACCAAAGCCACATGATCATTGTATGTGATTAATTCATCACGTGAATCACTCAAAACAGCAGGCAATTCAATTATTTTTTGACAAGGTGCACTAAACTCATTCTCAATACTCAAATCAATGCAGTGTGAATTCTCTACTTGAAATATGGGCGTGTCAGAATTGTTTTCCACTAAGTTTTGCTCTAAAATAGCATGAACAGTGCATAATTGTTGTTCTTCACAAGCATACTCACCGTGAGTGATGATAGCACTATGATCTTTATCTTTTTGGCTCCCCTCAGATGATGTAGGTACATCCATCTCCTCATCTTCCTTCTCAAGTAATGGAGTTGGTAGCTCAAGTAACTCATTCTTCTCTTCAGCATGGTTTTCAACTTGCTGCAAGTTGTTAGTTACAGAAAAAGGCACAACCACAGGTTTGCTCTCATGTGTCCTATTATCAAGTATTCTCAATTCTTTCTCAATCTGACTTTCAACCTTACAAGCAAGTATAAACAAATCATAGAGAGAATTATATTCTTTGTGGACGAGAATGTTCTTAATTTCTTGATTAAGCCCACCTAAGAATCTATTCTCTATAGCTTCTACATGTTCCTCTAAATCACAATGCAACAAAAGAGCTTTCAATTCTTCATAGTATTCACTTACAGTTTTCCTACCTTGTTCTAAACGTTGCAATCTTTTTAACAAGTCACGTGAATAATATGAAGGAACAAATGTAGATCTCATGATTCGTTTCAAAGCATTCCAAGTTTTAGGTACATGTGGTAGTCTACATTGTTTCCTCCACCAAAATAATGCGAAATCAGTGAATTCACTTGTAGCAGCCCTAACTCTTTTATCATCAGGAAAATCATAGCATAGAAAATTTTGATCTAATTGTATTTCCCATTCAAGATAAGCTTCAGGGTCATATCTACCAGCAAATGGAGGAATTGTAAACTTGGCATCATCATCACATACCTCTCTTGTTAACCTACCTGTACCTTGTCGATTATGTCGAAGTCGACAACGGTCGCGATCATTGGGGCCCTCAATTCTGTTGTTGATGGTGGTGAGGGTCTTATTAATACGATCCAACAAGTTGTTGGTCTCACAAAAATTGCTACAATGTGATCTTGAACCTGTCATGGTTAGTAGAAAACAAGGAAATACACAAGAATTATGTAAGTCCCTACAAACTACTAGAAGGTGGAGCTTCACAAGTCACACATCTCTCAAACTCTTACCAAGCTCTTACAAGTTCTTACCAAAGCAAACAGGTGGTGCAACCGGTGGCTGGTTCGTGATAAATCTAACTCAAGTGATGAGTAAAGCGATTGCAAGGTACAGCGAGACCTGTTCGGTTAGTAGAAAAGTGGAACTTGGATAGGCTATGTATTTTGTAGCAAAGGAAAACAATCAATTAATTTCAGAAATTGCACAGAATTGAATTATAGTTCGTATCTAGCACTTAGCCTATGTTGCTGATCAACCAAGCATGGAAGAAAGGCTAAAATATGTATATGGCAATGTATAGGAGTGGTAAATACAAGATAATTCAATTAAATGCAATCTGGAATTGAAGAGCACAAGGATTGACCCACGACTTGAAAACTGGAGATTTCTGTCCACTGGACAGCACGTCGGTATTTCGGCTGTAACTTTTTGTCAGTTGCCTTTTTTTCAATGATTCTTTTTTTATCTGTTTTCTGACGGCTTTTTCTACAACTTTTGTTTTGGGGTCAACTTCTGGAAACGGACCGAAAAATTCGCACAAAATTCACAAGTGCCGATTGTTGCAGATTCAATCTGGAATTTTAGGTCAACTTGCACCGCAGATATCTCTTAACTTCCTTGCTGGAATGACGTGAAATTTTACAGATAGATGGACAATGAAGTTTTGAATCTAATGGCGGTGGTCTCACTCAACAATAATCTCGGAATCAAAAGTTATGGCGTTTTTTGTGGCGGCTGCAGAGAAAGGAAAGATCAGCCGAAATTGGAATTAGGGTTTGGGGTGGGGGAATTTTTTTTGTTTGGATTTTTATTGGAACAAAGACATGACCAGCAACTAGACAAAGCTAAAACGGACACAAATTCAATTTAGCAAACCAAAACTAACAGATTGAAAGGCACAACGGGGTTTGGACAGCGGGAATTAACTCTTTTTGTGGGGCAATTTTTCTGGACTATAGGAAATAAAAACCAATCTACTAACTAGGGATACAAGAAATTCCTACCGGTCAACTGAAGCTCTGATACCAACTGATGAGGCGATAGGTGTCCCGATCTTCCGATAGAATGATAACTTCGATTTTGGCGGAGTTAACCCTTGCGATCCGACTACAACCGAACGACGTCGCTTGCGCCTTAGCAATCGCTGAACCACACTCCAAGTTGTTATCAACCGTGCCAAGAACGCGGTTGACCTGACCACGAAGGTCTATTCCTGCATGCAACCGAAGAACACGCAAGAACAAGATAACAAGCAATCTGAAATTGCAAATATTGATATGAAGATCAAAAGGTGGGATTCCGAAGGCTGTCTTGACAGGTGGTCGTCCGACACAACTGAAGAACAGAAGTTTGCATAATAGCTAAACCTAAACTCAACAAAATCCCAGTCCTAACAAGGGAGGCGGCGGCTCCTTTATAGGGAGAACAACCAGGAGGGGCGTCCAAAGTGCATGCTCTAGGGTTACAAGGCCCATGGGCCCAATTGGTGGTGGCGCAGCACCCTTTTGACTCGGACTCAAAAACCAACGTGGTTTGTTTTGATGATTGCAGCCGGCTCGGATGGAATTTGAAGATGAGGTTGGATCCGTTGGAACGTAGACTTCATAAGCTTTCCATGAAGTACAAGAACGGCCCAAACGGAGTCCGTATGAGAAAGTTACGTTCGTTTCAACTTGCACCATTGCAGCAGTCCGAATCTGATTCCAGTACGTGACCAACACGGACTCTTTTGATGATTGCGGCTGTCTCGGATAGAATATGAAGATGGGGTTGAATCCTTTAGAAAGTATACTTGATAAGCTTTCCATCAAGTCTAAGAACGTCCCAAACGGAGTCCGTATAAGAAAGTTACGTCCGTTTAAACTTGCACCATTGCAGCAGTCCGAGTCTGATTCCAAAACGTGTCCAACTCGAATTCGTGCTTGACTTGGTCCCAAAGTGACGTGGTGACCTGCATTATTCCTTCCATGCTTGTCCAGGACTCCATGTCCCTTTCCTTCATCCTTTCCCAAATTCCTAAGCACAATTAAATCACTTGCATTAGGTAGCGGTCTATTCTCAGTAACATATGAAGGCTGAAGAAACGAATTCACCTTTAGTTCAATCTTGATATTGGACGCGATTGTCGTATGTGTTTGTGGCGTGGTCACATCATTCTCCCCTTCTTGATAGAAAACCGTCCTCGGTTTTAGCATATGTGTAGCCTCACGTATTGCATGATCTTCATCATAAATCTCGGTACATAATAACAAACGCAACAAATTCTCATTATGTAATATCATACGTTCTTTATCACACAAAGTAAAACCTTTTTGAAACGAGCTCACCTTATAATTTAAGTGATGCGTAGGAGCTCTTGTAATTGGAACAACAAGCATAGCAAATATGATTGTATCCATAGGGGTCGTGTCCTCATCAGACAGTGCCACCACCGCAACAACGTGCAGCGTCCTCGCCACGACGACGCCGAGGACCTTGTCGCTAAGCCCAAATTTAAACTTCCTCTATTTTCAGATGGTACAGATGTGGAACAATACCTCACTTGGGAGCTGAAAGTTGATAAGTTATTTCGGATGAACAACTATTCCAATGAGAAGAAGCTGTTGCTTGCGTCCAATGGCTTGGATGATTATGCCACACATTGGTGGGAGCAGTTCATCCGTAAGCGCATGGAGCGCCATGAGTTGCCGATTATCACCTGGGAGCATGTGAAGCAGCATTTGCGGGCACGCTTTGTACCTCGCCACTACAAGCGCTCACTATTTGGGAAGTTGACAGGGCTGCGACAAGGTATGAATCAATTGATGAATATCATAAAGAAATGGAGACTATCATGATACATGCAGATGTCTGCGAGAATGAAGAACAAACCATGGCGAGATTTCTAGCCGGCATCAATCATGCTGTCAAAAGCCTTGTCAATCACCATCCCTATAATGATATGATTAAGTTGCTGCACCAAGCACGCGAAGCCGAGAGACAAGTGATTGAGGACGCACGGTTCGCTGCCCGGTCTCGTTCTTCAGCCTGTCTGGGACAGCCATATAACAACAGCCAACCAAACAAGAGCACTTCGGCTGCAAGCAATTCGGCGATGCGCAATTCCGCAAGTAAGAAGCCGGAGGAGAGTACACCATCACCGGTGCGTCGACCTATGGCGCCCGCTGCTAGTTCGACCTCGTCTATGGGGTCAACAGGCCGTTCACGTGACATTATTTGCCACTAGTGCAAGGGCGTTGGCCATTTTTAGAGGGACTGCCTAAATGTCAAAACTGTGCTTATCACAGAGGATGGCGGTTATGTTTCAGCTAGTGATGATGAGTCGCCTAATGCACAGGCAGTCTTGCACACTGATGACATAGAACAATGTGAGTGTGATCCTGAGTTTCCAAACACTGAGCAGTATTCCATTGTTTGCACGCCCAAGGTGCTTAGTGTGATGCCATCGCCATCACTCGAACAGCGGTGCAATTTGTTTCAGACATGGGCAAAGCTTGATAAGGGTAAGGTGGGCAAGGTGATCATTGATGGCAGGAGTTGTCACAATCTGGCTAGCAAGGATATGTGTCATATGTTGGGTTTGAAGTATTTGCCACATCCGCGTCCTTATCATGTGTAATGGCTGAGCGACAAAGAGGAAGTGAAGGTGAAGTATATGGTGCGTGTGACGTTTTCTATTGGGAAGTACACCGATACTGTGGAGTGCGATGTTGTGCCTATGACGGTGTGTCAATTGCTCTTGGGACGGCCATGGCAATATGACCGTTCCGCTGTACACAATGAGCGTACAAATCGTTACACATTTCGATGGAACAATATGGATGTCATCAGGAAGCCGCTTACACCGCAACAGATTGTCAATTCCTCCATGCAGAAAATTGATATGCACGTTGAGAGTGCACAAGAGCGAGAGAACCAACTGAGGTAACAAGAAACGTGAGGGAGAGAAGAATTTAGTGATGTTAGCCACCAAATCAGAGATGATAGAATTCAGCAAGGATCCTAATTTGGTGCACGTCGTGCTGCTGTACAAAGACGCATTGCTTTCGACTAATGACATAACTTCTCTTCCTAGTGGTGTTGTTTCTGTTTTGCAGGATTTCAGCGACGTCTTTCCAGAGGAGGTACCAGCGGGGCTACCACCAATACGCAGGATAGAACATAAGATCGACTTGATTCCAGGAGCGTCGCTGCCGAACCGACCATCGTACCGCACCAATCCCGAGGAGACAAAGGAAATTTAGAAACAAGTACAAGAGCTTCTCTCCAAAGGGTATGTCCGTGAAAGCTTAAGCCCTTGTTATGTTCCTGTTATTTTAGTTCCTAAGAAAGATGGTTCATGGCGTATGTGCGTAGATTGTCGAGCGATTAATAATATCACAATTCGATATCGTCATCCTATACCTCGCTTAGATTATATGCTAGACGAATTGAGTGGTGCTGTTATTTTCTCTAAGATAGATTTGCGCAGTGGTTACCATCAAATTAGAATGCATGAAGGGGATGAGTGGAAAACAGCCTTTAAAACGAAATTTGTGTTGTACGAGTGGTTAGTCATGCCTTTTGGTTTAACTAATGCACCTAGTACATTCATGCGCTTAATGAATGTGGTTGTGTACTTTGATGATAATCAGATTTATAGTCGCACTGAATCTGAACACATAGACCATCTTAGACAAGTTCTACACGTTTTGCGTGAGAATAGGTTATTTGATAACTTAGAGAAGTGCACTTTTTGCAAAGATCATGTCATCTTTTTGGGCTATGTTGTTTCTGCACAGGGAGTTGAAGTAGATGAGTCTAAAATTGAAGCGATTAAAAATTGGCCAACTCCTGTGAACGTAAGTTAGATTAGGAGCTTTCATGGTCTCGCTGGATTTTATCGGCGTTTCGTGAAGGATTTTAGCACCGTCGCTGCCCCTTTGAATGAACTTACTAAAAAGGGTGTTGAATTTGTGTGGGGGGTAGCGCAAGAAAATGCTTTTGCTGAACTTAAGAGACGGTTGACTGAAGCACCGTTGCTTGTTTTACCTCATTTCACTAAAAATTTTGAAATTGAGTGTGATGCTAGTGGATTGGGTATTGGCGGTGCTTTAATACAAGAGGGCAGACCGGTAGCTTATTTTAGTGAGAAACTGAATGGTGCTCAATTGAATTATCCGGTCTATGACAAAGAGCTTTATGCGTTAGTGCATGCGTTAGAAACTTGGCAACACTATTTATGGTCTAAAGAGTTTATTATTCATTCTGATCATGAGGCTTTGAAGTATTTAAAGGGCCAAGCAAACCTGAACCGTAGACATGCCAAATGGGTCGAATTCATTGAGTCGTTTCCTTACATGGTGAAATATATGAAGGGAAAGGAAAATGTGGTAGCTGATGCTCTTTCTAGGAAAAGTCTGCTTTTAACTCAATTAGGAGTGCACGTTCCTAGTTTAGGGAGTGTGCCTGATTTATATACTCATGACCATGATTTTTCTGTCCCTTATGCACGTTGCAAAGACGGAAAAGGCTGGGATAAATTTCACATCCATGATGGGTTTTTGTTTCGCACTAACAAATTATGTATTCCAGAATCCTCCCTGCGTTTGCTATTACTGCAGGAATAACATGCAGGCGGATTGATGGGACATTTTGGACGTGACAAGACGTTGACGCGGTCGAGCGCCGGGATGACGATTTCCCCGTCGACGACCACGATGACCGACAGTGCCACCACCGCAACAACGTGCAGCGTCCTCGCCACGACGACGCCGAGGACCTTGACGCTAAGCCCAAATTTAATCTTCCTCTATTTTCAGATGGTACAGATGTGGAACAATACCTCACTTGGGAGCTGAAAGTTGATAAGTTATTTCGGATGAACAACTATTCCAATGAGAAGAAGCTGTTGCTTGCGTCCAATGGCTTGGATGATTATGCCACACATTGGTGGGAGCAGTTCATCCGTAAGCGCATGGAGCGCCATGAGTTGCCGATTATCACCTGGGAGCATATGAAGCAGCATTTGCGGGCACGCTTTGTACCTCGCCACTACAAGCGCTCACTATTTGGGAAGTTGACAGGGCTGCGACAAGGTATGAATCAATTGATGAATATCATAAAGAAATGGAGACTATCATGATACATGCAGATGTCTGCGAGAATGAAGAACAAACCATGGCGAGATTTCTAGCCGGCATCAATCATGCTGTCAAAAGCCTTGTCAATCACCATCCCTATAATGATATGATTAAGTTGCTGCACCAAGCACGCGAAGCCGAGAGACAAGTGATCGAGGACGCACGGTTCGCTGCCCGGTCTCGTTCTTCAGCCAGTCTGGGACAGCCATATAACAACAGCCAACCAAACAAGAGCACTTCGGCTGCAAGCAATTCGGCGATGCGCAATTCCGCAAGTAAGAAGCCGGAGGAGAGTACACCATCACCGGTGCGTCGACCTATGGCGCCCGCTGCTAGTTCGACCTCGTCTATGGGGTCAACAGGCCGTTCACGTGACATTATTTGCCACAAGTGCAAGGGCGTTGGCCATTTTCAGAGGGACTGCCTAAATGTCAAAACTGTGCTTATCACAGAGGATGGCGGTTATGTTTCAGCTAGTGATGATGAGTCGCCTAATGCACAGGCAGTCTTGCACACTGATGACATAGAACAATGTGAGTGTGATCCTGAGTTTCCAAACACTGAGCAGTATTCCATTGTTTGCACGCCCAAGGTGCTTAGTGTGATGCCATCGCCATCACTCGAACAGCGGTGCAATTTGTTTCAGACATGGGCAAAGCTTGATAAGGGTAAGGTGGGCAAGGTGATCATTGATGGCGGGAGTTGTCACAATCTGGCTAGCAAGGATATGTGTCATAAGTTGGGTTTGAAGTATTTGCCACATCCGCGTCTTTATCATGTGTAATGGCTGAGCGACAAAGAGGAAGTGAAGGTGAACTATATGGTGCGTGTGACGTTTTCTATTGGGATGTACACCGATACTGTGGACTGCGATGTTGTGCCTATGACGGTGTGTCAATTGCTCTTGGGACGGCCAAGGCAATATGACCGTTCCGCTGTACACAATGGGCGTACAAATCGTTACACATTTCGATGGAACAATATGGATGTCATCAGGAAGCCGCTTACACCGCAACAGATTGTCAATTCCTCCATGCAGAAAATTGATATGCACGTTGAGAGTGCACAAGAGCGAGAGAACCTTCTGAGGTAACAAGAAACGTGAGGGAGAGAAGAATTTAGTGATGTTAGCCACCAAATCAGAGATGATTTGGTGCACGTCGTGCTGCTGTACAAAGACGCATTGCTTTCGACTAATGACATAACTTCTCTTCCTAGTGGTGTTGTTTCTGTTTTGCAGGATTTCAGCGACGTCTTTCCAGAGGAGGTACCAGCGGGGCTACCACCAATACGCAGGATAGAACATAAGATCGACTTGATTCCAGGAGCGTCGCTGCCGAACCGACCATCGTACCGCACCAATCCCGAGGAGACAAAGGAAATTTAGAAACAAGTACAAGAGCTTCTCTCCAAAGGGTATGTCCGTGAAAGCTTAAGCCCTTGTTATGTTCCTGTTATTTTAGTTCCTAAGAAAGATGGTTCATGGCGTATGTGCGTAGATTGTCGAGCGATTAATAATATCACAATTCGATATCGTCATCCTATACCTCGCTTAGATTATATGCTAGACGAATTGAGTGGTGCTGTTATTTTCTCTAAGATAGATTTGCGCAGTGGTTACCATCAAATTAGAATGCATGAAGGGGATGAGTGGAAAACAGCCTTTAAAACGAAATTTGTGTTGTACGAGTGGTTAGTCATGCCTTTTGGTTTAACTAATGCACCTAGTACATTCATGCGCTTAATGAATGTGGTTGTGTACTTTGATGATATTCAGATTTATAGTCGCACTGAATCTGAACACATAGACCATCTTAGACAAGTTCTACACGTTTTGCGTGAGAATAGGTTATTTGATAACTTAGAGAAGTGCACTTTTTGCAAAGATCATGTCATCTTTTTGGGCTATGTTGTTTCTGCACAGGGAGTTGAAGTAGATGAGTCTAAAATTGAAGCGATTAAAAATTGGCCAACTCCTGTGAACGTAAGTTAGATTAGGAGCTTTCATGGTCTCGCTGGATTTTATCGGCGTTTCGTGAAGGATTTTAGCACCGTCGCTGCCCCTTTGAATGAACTTACTAAAAAGGGTGTTGAATTTGTTTGGGGGGTAGCGCAAGAAAATGCTTTTGCTGAACTTAAGAGACGGTTGACTGAAGCACCGTTGCTTGTTTTACCTCATTTCACTAAAAATTTTGAAATTGAGTGTGATGCTAGTGGATTGGGTATTGGCGGTGCTTTAATACAAGAGGGCAGACCGGTAGCTTATTTTAGTGAGAAACTGAATGGTGCTCAATTGAATTATCCGGTCTATGACAAAGAGCTTTATGCGTTAGTGCATGCGTTAGAAACTTGGCAACACTATTTATGGTCTAAAGAGTTTATTATTCATTCTGATCATGAGGCTTTGAAGTATTTAAAGGGCCAAGCAAACCTGAACCGTAGACATGCCAAATGGGTCGAATTCATTGAGTCGTTTCCTTACATGGTGAAATATATGAAGGGAAAGGAAAATGTGGTAGCTGATGCTCTTTCTAGGAAAAGTCTGCTTTTAACTCAATTAGGAGTGCACGTTCCTAGTTTAGGGAGTGTGCCTGATTTATATACTCATGACCATGATTTTTCTGTCCCTTATGCACGTTGCAAAGACGGAAAAGGCTGGGATAAATTTCACATCCATGATGGGTTTTTGTTTCGCACTAACAAATTATGTATTCCAGAATCCTCCCTGCGTTTGCTATTACTGCAGGAATAACATGCAGGCGGATTGATGGGACATTTTGGACGTGACAAGACGTTGACGCGGTCGAGCGCCGGGATGACGATTTCCCCGTCGACGACCACGATGACCGACAGTGCCACCACCGCAACAACGTGCAGCGTCCTCGCCACGACGACGCCGAGGACCTTGACGCTAAGCCCAAATTTAATCTTCCTCTATTTTCAGATGGTACAGATGTGGAACAATACCTCACTTGGGAGCTGAAAGTTGATAAGTTATTTCGGATGAACAACTATTCCAATGAGAAGAAGCTGTTGCTTGCGTCCAATGGCTTGGATGATTATGCCACACATTGGTGGGAGCAGTTCATCCGTAAGCGCATGGAGCGCCATGAGTTGCCGATTATCACCTGGGAGCATATGAAGCAGCATTTGCGGGCACGCTTTGTACCTCGCCACTACAAGCGCTCACTATTTGGGAAGTTGACAGGGCTGCGACAAGGTATGAATCAATTGATGAATATCATAAAGAAATGGAGACTATCATGATACATGCAGATGTCTGCGAGAATGAAGAACAAACCATGGCGAGATTTCTAGCCGGCATCAATCATGCTGTCAAAAGCCTTGTCAATCACCATCCCTATAATGATATGATTAAGTTGCTGCACCAAGCACGCGAAGCCGAGAGACAAGTGATCGAGGACGCACGGTTCGCTGCCCGGTCTCGTTCTTCAGCCAGTCTAGGACAGCCATATAACAACAGCCAACCAAACAAGAGCACTTCGGCTGCAAGCAATTCGGCGATGCGCAATTCCGCAAGTAAGAAGCCGGAGGAGAGTACACCATCACCGGTGCGTCGACCTATGGCGCCCGCTGCTAGTTCGACCTCGTCTATGGGGTCAACAGGCCGTTCACGTGACATTATTTGCCACAAGTGCAAGGGCGTTGGCCATTTTCAGAGGGACTGCCTAAATGTCAAAACTGTGCTTATCACAGAGGATGGCGGTTATGTTTCAGCTAGTGATGATGAGTCGCCTAATGCACAGGCAGTCTTGCACACTGATGACATAGAACAATGTGAGTGTGATCCTGAGTTTCCAAACACTGAGCAGTATTCCATTGTTTGCACGCCCAAGGTGCTTAGTGTGATGCCATCGCCATCACTCGAACAGCGGTGCAATTTGTTTCAGACATGGGCAAAGCTTGATAAGGGTAAGGTGGGCAAGGTGATCATTGATGGCGGGAGTTGTCACAATCTGGCTAGCAAGGATATGTGTCATAAGTTGGGTTTGAAGTATTTGCCACATCCGCGTCTTATCATGTGTAATGGCTGAGCGACAAAGAGGAAGTGAAGGTGAACTATATGGTGCGTGTGACGTTTTCTATTGGGATGTACACCGATACTGTGGACTGCGATGTTGTGCCTATGACGGTGTGTCAATTGCTCTTGGGACGGCCAAGGCAATATGACCGTTCCGCTGTACACAATGGGCGTACAAATCGTTACACATTTCGATGGAACAATATGGATGTCATCAGGAAGCCGCTTACACCGCAACAGATTGTCAATTCCTCCATGCAGAAAATTGATATGCACGTTGAGAGTGCACAAGAGCGAGAGAACCTTCTGAGGTAACAAGAAACGTGAGGGAGAGAAGAATTTAGTGATGTTAGCCACCAAATCAGAGATGATTTGGTGCACGTCGTGCTGCTGTACAAAGACGCATTGCTTTCGACTAATGACATAACTTCTCTTCCTAGTGGTGTTGTTTCTGTTTTGCAGGATTTCAGCGACGTCTTTCCAGAGGAGGTACCAGCGGGGCTACCACCAATACGCAGGATAGAACATAAGATCGACTTGATTCCAGGAGCGTCGCTGCCGAACCGACCATCGTACCGCACCAATCCCGAGGAGACAAAGGAAATTTAGAAACAAGTACAAGAGCTTCTCTCCAAAGGGTATGTCCGTGAAAGCTTAAGCCCTTGTTATGTTCCTGTTATTTTAGTTCCTAAGAAAGATGGTTCATGGCGTATGTGCGTAGATTGTCGAGCGATTAATAATATCACAATTCGATATCGTCATCCTATACCTCGCTTAGATTATATGCTAGACGAATTGAGTGGTGCTGTTATTTTCTCTAAGATAGATTTGCGCAGTGGTTACCATCAAATTAGAATGCATGAAGGGGATGAGTGGAAAACAGCCTTTAAAACGAAATTTGTGTTGTACGAGTGGTTAGTCATGCCTTTTGGTTTAACTAATGCACCTAGTACATTCATGCGCTTAATGAATGTGGTTGTGTACTTTGATGATATTCAGATTTATAGTCGCACTGAATCTGAACACATAGACCATCTTAGACAAGTTCTACACGTTTTGCGTGAGAATAGGTTATTTGATAACTTAGAGAAGTGCACTTTTTGCAAAGATCATGTCATCTTTTTGGGCTATGTTGTTTCTGCACAGGGAGTTGAAGTAGATGAGTCTAAAATTGAAGCGATTAAAAATTGGCCAACTCCTGTGAACGTAAGTTAGATTAGGAGCTTTCATGGTCTCGCTGGATTTTATCGGCGTTTCGTGAAGGATTTTAGCACCGTCGCTGCCCCTTTGAATGAACTTACTAAAAAGGGTGTTGAATTTGTTTGGGGGGTAGCGCAAGAAAATGCTTTTGCTGAACTTAAGAGACGGTTGACTGAAGCACCGTTGCTTGTTTTACCTCATTTCACTAAAATTTTGAAATTGAGTGTGATGCTAGTGGATTGGGTATTGGTGGTGCTTTAATACAAGAGGGCAGACCGGTAGCTTATTTTAGTGAGAAACTGAATGGTGCTCAATTGAATTATCCGGTCTATGACAAAGAGCTTTATGCGTTAGTGCATGCGTTAGAAACTTGGCAACACTATTTATGGTCTAAAGAGTTTATTATTCATTCTGATCATGAGGCTTTGAAGTATTTAAAGGGCCAAGCAAACCTGAACCGTAGACATGCCAAATGGGTCGAATTCATTGAGTCGTTTCCTTACATGGTGAAATATATGAAGGGAAAGGAAAATGTGGTAGCTGATGCTCTTTCTAGGAAAAGTCTGCTTTTAACTCAATTAGGAGTGCACGTTCCTAGTTTAGGGAGTGTGCCTGATTTATATACTCATGACCAGGATTTTTCTGTCCCTTATGCACGTTGCAAAGACGGAAAAGGCTGGGATAAATTTCACATCCATGATGGGTTTTTGTTTCGCACTAACAAATTATGTATTCCAGAATCCTCCCTGCGTTTGCTATTACTGCAGGAATAACATGCAGGCGGATTGATGGGACATTTTGGACGTGACAAGACGTTGACGCGGTCGAGCGCCGGGATGACGATTTCCCCGTCGACGACCACGATGACCGACAGTGCCACCACCGCAACAACGTGCAGCGTCCTCGCCACGACGACGCCGAGGACCTTGTCGCTAAGCCCAAATTTAAACTTCCTCTATTTTCAGATGGTACAGATGTGGAACAATACCTCACTTGGGAGCTGAAAGTTGATAAGTTATTTCGGATGAACAACTATTCCAATGAGAAGAAGCTGTTGCTTGCGTCCAATGGCTTGGATGATTATGCCACACATTGGTGGGAGCAGTTCATCCGTAAGCGCATGGAGCGCCATGAGTTGCCGATTATCACCTGGGAGCATGTGAAGCAGCATTTGCGGGCACGCTTTGTACCTCGCCACTACAAGCGCTCACTATTTGGGAAGTTGACATGGCTGCGACAAGGTATGAATCAATTGATGAATATCATAAAGAAATGGAGACTATCATGATACATGCAGATGTCTGCGAGAATGAAGAACAAACCATGGCGAGATTTCTAGCCGGCATCAATCATGCTGTCAAAAGCCTTGTCAATCACCATCCCTATAATGATATGATTAAGTTGCTGCACCAAGCACGCGAAGCCGAGAGACAAGTGATTGAGGACGCACGGTTCGCTGCCCGGTCTCGTTCTTCAGCCAGTCTGGGACAGCCATATAACAACAGCCAACCAAACAAGAGCACTTCGGCTGCAAGCAATTCGGCGATGCGCAATTCCGCAAGTAAGAAGCCGGAGGAGAGTACACCATCACCGGTGCGTCGACCTATGGCGCCCGCTGCTAGTTCGACCTCGTCTATGGGGTCAACAGGCCGTTCACGTGACATTATTTGCCACAAGTGCAAGGGCGTTGGCCATTTTCAGAGGGACTGCCTAAATGTCAAAACTGTGCTTATCACAGAGGATGGCGGTTATGTTTCAGCTAGTGATGATGAGTCGCCTAATGCACAGGCAGTCTTGCACACTGATGACATAGAACAATGTGAGTGTGATCCTGAGTTTCCAAACACTGAGCAGTATTCCATTGTTTGCACGCCCAAGGTGCTTAGTGTGATGCCATCGCCATCACTCGAACAGCGGTGCAATTTGTTTCAGACATGGGCAAAGCTTGATAAGGGTAAGGTGGGCAAGGTGATCATTGATGGCGGGAGTTGTCACAATCTGGCTAGCAAGGATATGTGTCATAAGTTGGGTTTGAAGTATTTGCCACATCCGCGTCCTTATCATGTGTAATGGCTGAGCGACAAAGAGGAAGTGAAGGTGAACTATATGGTGCGTGTGACGTTTTCTATTGGGAAGTACACCGATACTGTGGACTGCGATGTTGTGCCTATGACGGTGTGTCAATTGCTCTTGGGACGGCCATGGCAATATGACCGTTCCGCTGTACACAATGGGCGTACAAATCGTTACACATTTCGATGGAACAATATGGATGTCATCAGGAAGCCGCTTACACCGCAACAGATTGTCAATTCCTCCATGCAGAAAATTGATATGCACGTTGAGAGTGCACAAGAGCGAGAGAACCTTCTGAGGTAACAAGAAACGTGAGGGAGAGAAGAATTTAGTGATGTTAGCCACCAAATCAGAGATGATAGAATTCAGCAAGGATCCTAATTTGGTGCACGTCGTGCTGCTGTACAAAGACGCATTGCTTTCGACTAATGACATAACTTCTCTTCCTAGTGGTGTTGTTTCTGTTTTGCAGGATTTCAGCGACGTCTTTCCAGAGGAGGTACCAGCGGGGCTACCACCAATACGCAGGATAGAACATAAGATCGACTTGATTCCAGGAGCGTCGCTGCCGAACCGACCATCGTACCGCACCAATCCCGAGGAGACAAAGGAAATTTAGAAACAAGTACAAGAGCTTCTCTCCAAAGGGTATGTCCGTGAAAGCTTAAGCCCTTGTTATGTTCCTGTTATTTTAGTTCCTAAGAAAGATGGTTCATGGCGTATGTGCGTAGATTGTCGAGCGATTAATAATATCACAATTCGATATCGTCATCCTATACCTCGCTTAGATTATATGCTAGACGAATTGAGTGGTGCTGTTATTTTCTCTAAGATAGATTTGCGCAGTGGTTACCATCAAATTAGAATGCATGAAGGGGATGAGTGGAAAACAGCCTTTAAAACGAAATTTGTGTTGTACGAGTGGTTAGTCATGCCTTTTGGTTTAACTAATGCACCTAGTACATTCATGCGCTTAATGAATGTGGTTGTGTACTTTGATGATATTCAGATTTATAGTCGCACTGAATCTGAACACATAGACCATCTTAGACAAGTTCTACACGTTTTGCGTGAGAATAGGTTATTTGATAACTTAGAGAAGTGCACTTTTTGCAAAGATCATGTCATCTTTTTGGGCTATGTTGTTTCTGCACAGGGAGTTGAAGTAGATGAGTCTAAAATTGAAGCGATTAAAAATTGGCCAACTCCTGTGAACGTAAGTTAGATTAGGAGCTTTCATGGTCTCGCTGGATTTTATCGGCGTTTCGTGAAGGATTTTAGCACCGTCGCTGCCCCTTTGAATGAACTTACTAAAAAGGGTGTTGAATTTGTTTGGGGGGTAGCGCAAGAAAATGCTTTTGCTGAACTTAAGAGACGGTTGACTGAAGCACCGTTGCTTGTTTTACCTCATTTCACTAAAAATTTTGAAATTGAGTGTGATGCTAGTGGATTGGGTATTGGTGGTGCTTTAATACAAGAGGGCAGACCGGTAGCTTATTTTAGTGAGAAACTGAATGGTGCTCAATTGAATTATCCGGTCTATGACAAAGAGCTTTATGCGTTAGTGCATGCGTTAGAAACTTGGCAACACTATTTATGGTCTAAAGAGTTTATTATTCATTCTGATCATGAGGCTTTGAAGTATTTAAAGGGCCAAGCAAACCTGAACCGTAGACATGCCAAATGGGTCGAATTCATTGAGTCGTTTCCTTACATGGTGAAATATATGAAGGGAAAGGAAAATGTGGTAGCTGATGCTCTTTCTAGGAAAAGTCTGCTTTTAACTCAATTAGGAGTGCACGTTCCTAGTTTAGGGAGTGTGCCTGATTTATATACTCATGACCAGGATTTTTCTGTCCCTTATGCACGTTGCAAAGACGGAAAAGGCTGGGATAAATTTCACATCCATGATGGGTTTTTGTTTCGCACTAACAAATTATGTATTCCAGAATCCTCCCTGCGTTTGCTATTACTGCAGGAATAACATGCAGGCGGATTGATGGGACATTTTGGACGTGACAAGACGTTGACGCGGTCGAGCGCCGGGATGACGATTTCCCCGTCGACGACCACGATGACCGACAGTGCCACCACCGCAACAACGTGCAGCGTCCTCGCCACGACGACGCCGAGGACCTTGTCGCTAAGCCCAAATTTAAACTTCCTCTATTTTCAGATGGTACAGATGTGGAACAATACCTCACTTGGGAGCTGAAAGTTGATAAGTTATTTCGGATGAACAACTATTCCAATGAGAAGAAGCTGTTGCTTGCGTCCAATGGCTTGGATGATTATGCCACACATTGGTGGGAGCAGTTCATCCGTAAGCGCATGGAGCGCCATGAGTTGCCGATTATCACCTGGGAGCATGTGAAGCAGCATTTGCGGGCACGCTTTGTACCTCGCCACTACAAGCGCTCACTATTTGGGAAGTTGACATGGCTGCGACAAGGTATGAATCAATTGATGAATATCATAAAGAAATGGAGACTATCATGATACATGCAGATGTCTGCGAGAATGAAGAACAAACCATGGCGAGATTTCTAGCCGGCATCAATCATGCTGTCAAAAGCCTTGTCAATCACCATCCCTATAATGATATGATTAAGTTGCTGCACCAAGCACGCGAAGCCGAGAGACAAGTGATTGAGGACGCACGGTTCGCTGCCCGGTCTCGTTCTTCAGCCAGTCTGGGACAGCCATATAACAACAGCCAACCAAACAAGAGCACTTCGGCTGCAAGCAATTCGGCGATGCGCAATTCCGCAAGTAAGAAGCCGGAGGAGAGTACACCATCACCGGTGCGTCGACCTATGGCGCCCGCTGCTAGTTCGACCTCGTCTATGGGGTCAACAGGCCGTTCACGTGACATTATTTGCCACAAGTGCAAGGGCGTTGGCCATTTTCAGAGGGACTGCCTAAATGTCAAAACTGTGCTTATCACAGAGGATGGCGGTTTTGTTTCAGCTAGTGATGATGAGTCGCCTAATGCACAGGCAGTCTTGCACACTGATGACATAGAACAATGTGAGTGTGATCCTGAGTTTCCAAACACTGAGCAGTATTCCATTGTTTGCACGCCCAAGGTGCTTAGTGTGATGCCATCGCCATCACTCGAACAGCGGTGCAATTTGTTTCAGACATGGGCAAAGCTTGATAAGGGTAAGGTGGGCAAGGTGATCATTGATGGCGGGAGTTGTCACAATCTGGCTAGCAAGGATATGTGTCATAAGTTGGGTTTGAAGTATTTGCCACATCCGCGTCCTTATCATGTGTAATGGCTGAGCGACAAAGAGGAAGTGAAGGTGAACTATATGGTGCGTGTGACGTTTTCTATTGGGAAGTACACCGATACTGTGGACTGCGATGTTGTGCCTATGACGGTGTGTCAATTGCTCTTGGGACGGCCATGGCAATATGACCGTTCCGCTGTACACAATGGGCGTACAAATCGTTACACATTTCGATGGAACAATATGGATGTCATCAGGAAGCCGCTTACACCGCAACAGATTGTCAATTCCTCCATGCAGAAAATTGATATGCACGTTGAGAGTGCACAAGAGCGAGAGAACCTTCTGAGGTAACAAGAAACGTGAGGGAGAGAAGAATTTAGTGATGTTAGCCACCAAATCAGAGATGATAGAATTCAGCAAGGATCCTAATTTGGTGCACGTCGTGCTGCTGTACAAAGACGCATTGCTTTCGACTAATGACATAACTTCTCTTCCTAGTGGTGTTGTTTCTGTTTTGCAGGATTTCAGCGACGTCTTTCCAGAGGAGGTACCAGCGGGGCTACCACCAATACGCAGGATAGAACATAAGATCGACTTGATTCCAGGAGCGTCGCTGCCGAACCGACCATCGTACCGCACCAATCCCGAGGAGACAAAGGAAATTTAGAAACAAGTACAAGAGCTTCTCTCCAAAGGGTATGTCCGTGAAAGCTTAAGCCCTTGTTATGTTCCTGTTATTTTAGTTCCTAAGAAAGATGGTTCATGGCGTATGTGCGTAGATTGTCGAGCGATTAATAATATCACAATTCGATATCGTCATCCTATACCTCGCTTAGATTATATGCTAGACGAATTGAGTGGTGCTGTTATTTTCTCTAAGATAGATTTGCGCAGTGGTTACCATCAAATTAGAATGCATGAAGGGGATGAGTGGAAAACAGCCTTTAAAACGAAATTTGTGTTGTACGAGTGGTTAGTCATGCCTTTTGGTTTAACTAATGCACCTAGTACATTCATGCGCTTAATGAATGTGGTTGTGTACTTTGATGATATTCAGATTTATAGTCGCACTGAATCTGAACACATAGACCATCTTAGACAAGTTCTACACGTTTTGCGTGAGAATAGGTTATTTGATAACTTAGAGAAGTGCACTTTTTGCAAAGATCATGTCATCTTTTTGGGCTATGTTGTTTCTGCACAGGGAGTTGAAGTAGATGAGTCTAAAATTGAAGCGATTAAAAATTGGCCAACTCCTGTGAACGTAAGTTAGATTAGGAGCTTTCATGGTCTCGCTGGATTTTATCGGCGTTTCGTGAAGGATTTTAGCACCGTCGCTGCCCCTTTGAATGAACTTACTAAAAAGGGTGTTGAATTTGTGTGGGGGGTAGCGCAAGAAAATGCTTTTGCTGAACTTAAGAGACGGTTGACTGAAGCACCGTTGCTTGTTTTACCTCATTTCACTAAAAATTTTGAAATTGAGTGTGATGCTAGTGGATTGGGTATTGGCGGTGCTTTAATACAAGAGGGCAGACCGGTAGCTTATTTTAGTGAGAAACTGAATGGTGCTCAATTGAATTATCCGGTCTATGACAAAGAGCTTTATGCGTTAGTGCATGCGTTAGAAACTTGGCAACACTATTTATGGTCTAAAGAGTTTATTATTCATTCTGATCATGAGGCTTTGAAGTATTTAAAGGGCCAAGCAAACCTGAACCGTAGACATGCCAAATGGGTCGAATTCATTGAGTCGTTTCCTTACATGGTGAAATATATGAAGGGAAAGGAAAATGTGGTAGCTGATGCTCTTTCTAGGAAAAGTCTGCTTTTAACTCAATTAGGAGTGCACGTTCCTAGTTTAGGGAGTGTGCCTGATTTATATACTCATGACCATGATTTTTCTGTCCCTTATGCACGTTGCAAAGACGGAAAAGGCTGGGATAAATTTCACATCCATGATGGGTTTTTGTTTCGCACTAACAAATTATGTATTCCAGAATCCTCCCTGCGTTTGCTATTACTGCAGGAATAACATGCAGGCGGATTGATGGGACATTTTGGACGTGACAAGACGTTGACGCGGTCGAGCGCCGGGATGACGATTTCCCCGTCGACGACCACGATGACCGACAGTGCCACCACCGCAACAACGTGCAGCGTCCTCGCCACGACGACGCCGAGGACCTTGTCGCTAAGCCCAAATTTAATCTTCCTCTATTTTCAGATGGTACAGATGTGGAACAATACCTCACTTGGGAGCTGAAAGTTGATAAGTTATTTCGTATGAACAACTATTCCAATGAGAAGAAGCTGTTGCTTGCGTCCAATGGCTTGGATGATTATGCCACACATTGGTGGGAGCAGTTCATCCGTAAGCGCATGGAGCGCCATGAGTTGCCGATTATCACCTGGGAGCATATGAAGCAGCATTTGCGGGCGCGCTTTGTACCTCGCCACTACAAGCGCTCACTATTTGGGAAGTTGACAGGGCTGCGACAAGGTATGAATCAATTGATGAATATCATAAAGAAATGGAGACTATCATGATACATGCAGATGTCTGCGAGAATGAAGAACAAACCATGGCGAGATTTCTAGCCGGCATCAATCATGCTGTCAAAAGCCTTGTCAATCACCATCCCTATAATGATATGATTAAGTTGCTGCACCAAGCACGCGAAGCCGAGAGACAAGTGATTGAGGACGCACGGTTCGCTGCCCGGTCTCGTTCTTCAGCCAATCTGGGACAGCCATATAACAACAGCCAACCAAACAAGAGCACTTCGGCTGCAAGCAATTCGGCGATGCGCAATTCCGCAAGTAAGAAGCCGGAGGAGAGTACACCATCACCGGTGCGTCGACCTATGGCGCCCGCTGCTAGTTCGACCTCGTCTATGGGGTCAACAGGCCGTTCACGTGACATTATTTGCCACAAGTGCAAGGGCGTTGGCCATTTTCAGAGGGACTGCCTAAATGTCAAAACTGTGCTTATCACAGAGGATGGCGGTTATGTTTCAGCTAGTGATGATGAGTTCGCCTAATGCACAGGCAGTCTTGCACACTGATGACATAGAACAATGTGAGTGTGATCCTGAGTTTCCAAACACTGAGCAGTATTCCATTGTTTGCACGCCCAAGGTGCTTAGTGTGATGCCATCGCCATCAGCTCGAACAGCGGTGCAATTTGTTTCAGACATGGGCAAAGCTTGATAAGGGTAAGGTGGGCAAGGTGATCATTGATGGCGGGAGTTGTCACAATCTGGCTAGCAAGGATATGTGTCATAAGTTGGGTTTGAAGTATTTGCCACATCCGCGTCCTTATCATGTGTAATGGCTGAGCGACAAAGAGGAAGTGAAGGTGAAGCTATATGGTGCGTGTGACGTTTCTATTGGGAAGTACACCGATACTGTGGACTGCGATGTTGTGCCTATGACGGTGTGTCAATTGCTCTTGGGACGGCCATGGCAATATGACCGTTCCGCTGTACACAATGGGCGTACAAATCGTTACACATTTCGATGGAACAATATGGATGTCATCAGGAAGCCGCTTACACCGCAACAGATTGTCAATTCCTCCATGCAGAAAATTGATATGCACGTTGAGAGTGCACAAGAGCGAGAGAACCATCTGAGGTAACAAGAAACGTGAGGGAGAGAAGAATTTAGTGATGTTAGCCACCAAATCAGAGATGATAGAATTCAGCAAGGATCCTAATTTGGTGCACGTCGTGCTGCTGTACAAAGACGCATTGCTTTCGACTAATGACATAACTTCTCTTCCTAGTGGTGTTGTTTCTGTTTTGCAGGATTTCAGCGACGTCTTTCCAGAGGAGGTACCAGCGGGGCTACCACCAATACGCAGGATAGAACATAAGATCGACTTGATTCCAGGAGCGTCGCTGCCGAACCGACCATCGTACCGCACCAATCCCGAGGAGACAAAGGAAATTTAGAAACAAGTACAAGAGCTTCTCTCCAAAGGGTATGTCCGTGAAAGCTTAAGCCCTTGTTATGTTCCTGTTATTTTAGTTCCTAAGAAAGATGGTTCATGGCGTATGTGCGTAGATTGTCGAGCGATTAATAATATCACAATTCGATATCGTCATCCTATACCTCGCTTAGATTATATGCTAGACGAATTGAGTGGTGCTGTTATTTTTTCTAAGATAGATTTGCGCAGTGGTTACCATCAAATTAGAATGCATGAAGGGGATGAGTGGAAAACAGCGTTTAAAACGAAATTTGTGTTGTACGAGTGGTTAGTCATGCCTTTTGGTTTAACTAATGCACCTAGTACATTCATGCGCTTAATGAATGTGGTTGTGTACTTTGATGATATTCAGATTTATAGTCGCACTGAATCTGAACACATGGACCATCTTAGACAAGTTCTACACGTTTTGCGTGAGAATAGGTTATTTGATAACTTAGAGAAGTGCACTTTTTGCAAAGATCATGTCATCTTTTTGGGCTATGTTGTTTCTGCACAGGGAGTTGAAGTAGATGAGTCTAAAATTGAAGCGATTAAAAATTGGCCAACTCCTGTGAACGTAAGTTAGATTAGGAGCTTTCATGGTCTCGCTGGATTTTATCGGCGTTTCGTGAAGGATTTTAGCACCGTCGCTGCCCCTTTGAATGAACTTACTAAAAAGGGTGTTGAATTTGTGTGGGGGGTAGCGCAAGAAAATGCTTTTGCTGAACTTAAGAGACGGTTGACTGAAGCACCGTTGCTTGTTTTACCTCATTTCACTAAAAATTTTTGAAGTTGAGTGTGATGCTAGTGGATTGGGTATTGGCGGTGCTTTAATACAAGAGGGCAAGACCGGTAGCTTATTTTAGTAGAGAAACTGAATGGTGCTCAATTGAATTATCCGGTCTATGACAAGAGATTTATGCGTTAGTGCATGCGTTAGAAACTTGGCAACACTATTTATGGTCTAAAGAGTTTATTATTCATTCTGTCATGAGGCTTTGAAGTATTTAAAGGGCCAAGCAAACCTGAACCGTAGACATGCCAAATGGGTCGAATTCATTGAGTCGTTTCCTTACATTGTGAAATATATGAAGGGAAAGGAAAATGTGGTAGCTGACTGCTCTTTCTAGGAAAAGTCTGCTTTTTAACTCAATTAGGAGTGCACGTTCCTAGTTTAGGGAGTGTGCCTGATTTATATACTCAATGACCATGATTTTTCTGTCCCTTATGCACGTTGCAAAGACGGAAAGGCTGGGATAAATTTCACATCCATGATGGGTTTTTTGTTTCGCACTAACAAATTATGTGTTCCAGAATCCTCCCCTGCGTTTGCTATTTCTGCAGGAATAACATGCAGGCGGATTGATGGGACATTTTGCACGTGAGAAGACGTTGACGCGGTTGAGCGCCGGGATGACGATTTCCCGTCGACGACTACGATGACCGACAGTGCCACCACCGTAACAACATCCAGCGTCCTCGCCAGTGACGACGCCGAGGACCTTGTCGCTAAGCCCAAATTTAATCTTCCTCTATTTTCAGATGGTACAGATGTGGAACAATACCTCACTTGGGAGCTGAAAGTTGATAAGTTATTTCGGTTGAACAACTATTCCAATGAGAAGAAGCTGTTGCTTGCGTCCAATGGCTTGGATGATTATGCCACACATTGGTGGGAGCAGTTCATCCGTAAGCGCATGGAGCGCCATGAGTTGCCGATTATCACCTGGGAGCATATGAAGCAGCATTTGCGGGCACGCTTTGTACCTCGCCACTACAAGCGCTCACTATTTGGGAAGTTGACAGGGCTGCGACAAGGTATGAATCAATTGATGAATATCGTAAAGAAATGGAGACTATCATGATACATGCAGATGTCTGCGAGAATGAAGAACAAACCATGGCAAGATTTCTAGCTGGCATCAATCATGCTGTCAAAAGCATTGTCAATCACCATCCCTACAATGATATGATTAAGTTGCTGCACCAAGCACGA
>CM029612.1:29876787-30104869 GCA_017311315.1 Dendrocalamus latiflorus | reverse complement strand
ACGAGGCCTTAGCCCGCAAAAGGGTCAAGACTCAAGTCTCTATCTCATAGCAAACTCACTGATCCAGTCATCATCCAACAAGCAATGGTCAAGAACAAGGTTGGAGGCAAGAAGAAAGAATCAGAAGCTTCCACTCACTTTAACCCCTACCGCTCAACCAAGTATTCACTCAGACCCACACCGCAAGGATTGCTGAGGAGCAGCTACCACAATGGGAATAACAGTGGCATGGCACCAAGCAAACCTCGAAAGGATGTTGCTTGCTTCTGTTGCCAAGATACGGACACTACGCCAACCAATGCCCCAGAGGAAGCAAGGCAAAGGGTTCAATTGCTTTAAATGCGGTGACCCAGGACACCATGTGAGATACTGCCCTCAACAGGGATTGAACAATCAAGAAAAGCATGTCGTCACCATCAACCTCAGCTATAGCACAGAAGACCCCGTCGGCTTCAAGTACCCCATCAAGGAGCAAACTACATGCGACAAAGTTCGACTACCAAGTCCAGAAACTCTGCCGGCTACTGCGTGCATTGAATGTGGCAAGACAGGACATGACGCCCAATCATGCCCTCCACTACGACAGGTTACATGCCTTGCCTGTGGACAAACCGGACACTATGGCTACAATTGCCCAGCTCCGTACTGTCATTACTGCAAGAAACATCATCTACCAGAAGGCTGTCTCACGAACCTAGTGGCATGTACACGCTGTGGAGAAAAGGGGCATGAGAAAAGCCAATGTACTGCAAACTACCCCAACTGTGAAGAAGACCACCCGCCAGGAGAGTGTCCAACGAGCAAGATCACTTGTTTTCCTCTGTGAAGGACAAGATCACTACCCGAAGGATTGTCACATGAACCTGCTTGCTGACCAAGGCTGCCGAGATACACAAACTGAGTCTCCAAACCACCATCAGGACTTGTCATGGATGGAGCTGACAAGAGCAATTAGTACCGGTCACTCTTCATGTTAAGGGGGGTAGCCTGAATAAATAAGAAGTGTAGGAGCACCTTAATGTTAGGCCCTGCTACCACTCCAGTATAAAGAGAAGTTAGCAATCAGCACTGAAGAAACGGAAAACCCCTGAAATGTCAAGCAACGAAGTGAAGCTAGCTGCAAGCTATCCAGAAGAACAAGGTCTCCTGTGTGGTGTTTTCTCCAAGTCTTAACCCGTTTTTGTTTGGATATCCTCTCTTCGAATGGCTCCAAGGGCAGTATGCGTAGTATCAAGCAGTACCCTAGAACCTTTTGCTAGCCAGCTTGTTCCCACCAACTTATCTCTGCTCTACTCGAATCTCGAGGACGAGATTCCTGTTAAGGGGGGTAGGATCTGTAACATCCCAAATAGGGAATTACTGTAATTGCGAAAAGTGTAAAATCTTTTAATTGTTTCTTGGGTATTTCAAAATCTTTGATGTTACTCGAATCTCTCAAATTGGTTTTTCTTGCCAAAAGCCCAAGTATTAAAATTTGAAATCTTGGGATCAAGAACCAAGGCTGAAAATCAAACTGAGAAAATCCAAACTTACTTGGAAATCTTAATTTCAAATTTAAATTAAAAGCTGGAAACTCAAATCAAGAATGAAATTCAAAAAATAATAATATAAAATCTTTTCCATCCAATTTGTATATCTAAAAATTCAAATTCGGAAAACTAAGATTTATTCTCCGAAAATCATCAAATCTCCCTAAAATTAGATTGTTGAATTCAAAGATTTGAACCTAGTTTTCAAATTCAAAATCTACTCCCAAAACCAAATCTTAAATCCAAAATTCGGGAATTCTAGAAAATACCAAAATCCCTTTTGGGGCCCGGCCCATTTTTTTTCCCCTGCCCACCCTCCTTTTCTTTCCCAGCCCGACCGGTCCATTTCTCTTTCTCCGGCCCACCCGACCGCGCCTCTCTTCTTCCTCGTTTCTTCTTCCCCTCTCCCTACTTCTTCCTCCTCTGCCCGCCGTCCTTGACGCCCGTCGGCCCAGCCCGCGCCGCTTCCTCGTGCCAGCCCGGCCCCATGCAAATGCCGCGCCCACCAGCTACAGCCCCCGCCCCTGGTTTTTCGCCATTTCCGCGCCGCCTCCATGCCGCCGTACTCGCAGCCATGCCCGGCGTACTCCATGCATGCCGTCGCCCATGCCTGGCGTACGCCTCGCCCATGCTGGAGGTACTTCCCCGAATGTGCGCTCGCCTATAAGAACCGAGCTCGCCTCCTCCCCATTCCCTGCTTCCTGCTCCTGAGCCCACCGCCGCCTCCGCCGAGTTCCTTGTGTCGGTCCCCGCTGGCAGCGCCACCCGGTGAACCCCGAGCCGTGCCAAACCTCTCCCTAAGCTCGCCTCGCCTTCTTCGTGCTCTCACTCAAGGTAAATTGGTCGCCCGCCCCCTGTAGGACGCCAACGGACTGCCCGTCTTCCCGACCTCTCGGCACCCGGTCTCCCCGACGACTCGCCGAGTCCTGACCAAATTCCGGGCTCCTAGAGCTTCTTCCAGCAGTCCTGGAAGCCATTCCCGGCGCCGCTTTGGGTCGTCCTCCCCCCTCAGCGAGCTGCCCACGGGAGCCACCCGCCGCCGCCCTTGGTCTTCATCGCCGGCTCATCCCGGACCCCCTCCGATCATGCCGGCCGCCCAGGTGAGTTTCATTCTATCCTACTCTTACTCCGGCGCGCCTCACTTTCTTCCCCCTCGCACTCGGCCGCCGACGCTTCTCTTCTCCCTCACCGCCGGCCGCCTAGGGCCGCCGCTCACCTGCCTTGGCGCCACCCCGGCCGGAGCTACTGCCACTGTGGGCCTCCTCATAGCCGAGGCATTCCGTTTCAACCGTTCGCCTTTGCTTCCCCGGCCGTCCCCCGCCGGCGACGCCGCCTAGCTCCGGTGCCACCCCAGCCCCCCTGTTCTGCTGTCTGCCCCCGCTCTGTGCTCAGCTCAGCCGAGCAACCCCTCCTCTCTGTGTACGTGTATGTCATGTGGGCCCCACTGCAAGGTAGCACCTGGTAATTATGTATCACTTTGATGTGCATCATATTTGCATTATATTTTATGACATTAATCCTGTTTGCTAGCAGCTTGAATTGGTCTTAATTTCATTCAATTATACATAAACTTGCCCTCATTTTGCTACAGTTACAGTGTTCGCACTTTCCTTGCAGATCGGCGCGAAATAGGCGCAAACTTCACAGATATCAGCATGGATGAGCTAGAGTTGCAATACAGCGGAAGGGGAAGGACCGAAATGCAAAGCACCAAGCGCCGCACTCCCTTTCACCGCAACAAAACCCCCACCGCCAGCAAGCTCTGCGTAGAAAACCCTAGCGCCAGCGCCCCCACAGAAACCCTAATCCCCAAGCGCCGCAAGTATAAAACTCCAGCTGCCTCTTCGATTGCGAGAGGAGCCAGTCACAAACCCCACTTGGAAACCCTAGCCGCAACCGAGCTCCATCAACCAGCCGCCTCTCCAGATCCGCATCTTCTCGCCTTCCTCATCCCGTGCCGCACTAAGACCTCACTGCTCCCATGGCCGTCGTCGGAGACCGGCCATAGCCGGCGACGAGCAACCCATTCCCCGCATCACCTGTTCTTCCACCAAAGCCACCACCTCTCCTCACCGAACAGCCGCCCTAGCCCCCTCCAGATCCTCATCTTCTCGCCTTCCCTCTCCCGAGCGCCTCCACCAGCCACTCCTACATATCTCCCAGGGCAGATCTGCTCACCACGCCTGGATCTGCCTCTCCTACGGCTCGGCCCTGCTTCCTCTACGGTGGCTGGTGCGGATCTCCTTCCTCTGCACCGCAACTTCAACTCCTGCGCTTCATCTGCTACCTCTACACGGTGGATCTCCTTCCTGCTGCACCGCAACTTCAACTCCTGCGCCTGGATCTGCTACTTCTCCTACTACTTCGAGTGGTCTGCTACTTCTACACGGCTACCCCTTCGGCTTCTTCGCCAAGATCGGCTTCCTATCTGCCTGCATCCTCTACAAACGGTCTTCAACGGCAGATCTTCATTTTGGGTTGTTCTATTCCCTATTAAGGATTCTGCACTGTGATGGTTGCTTGGGATTTTTACATGTTGAATCTGTGATGTGCATGTAATGTCTGTGTGGATCTGGATGTGCTTGTCTTGTTCTTGCTTTGCCTGAGATGCACATGTGTTGGATCTGTTATTTGCATGTGCTCCATATTTCAGATCTGGATATAAAATGCATCTTCATTGTTCTTGCGCATGTGAGCTGATTATGTTTAGCATTTCTTCATGTTAGTTTTATATCTCTTGCTGGATAGTCACTAGTAGCTATTAAGTCTAATGCTTAATCTGGTAGGAATTTTTCTTGTTATGTCACTGATATCATCTTTAATGTTAGAGTAGATCTTTTTATTTAGAGTCTTATTGTGCATGCAGTTCTGCTAATTTCTGTTAGAATTAGATTTCATGCTTTTTAATGTCATTTCTTATGTTAGCTTATTTCCTTATTCCTGCAGTAGTATAGCTTGCATAGTGGTTACTTGTCTTGATCGTTTTACTAGAAGTTGTCTGTATGTTTGCTTGATTGGAAGGGCTGAAAATGGTAGTATTAGCACTTACTCCCTCTCGTTAGTCCCCTTGAGCCTGCTTCTTAAATCTGATTTCTCTTCCTGTCCTCTCACGTTATTCCCGTTCCTTTGTCTTGCTAGCATCTCTTCTTAGGGGTTTCGGTCTTCTCTCAGTAGAATGAGTTCTTAGTTCTCTTTCTGAATTTCCTTACCCGCCAGTCTTAATTCTCTTTCTTATTACCTTCTGTAGATCCTTCTTAATTCTCTTCTCTTCTCTAGTTCTTCCTAGCCTCTGGTCCTTCACTTCTCTGGTATTCTAGTCTTCTGCACTCTCTCCTTATCTATACCTTCTTTCTTCTCCTCATCTGCTAGCCTAACCAACTATCAGCCTTATTCTCCCCTCTGCTCTCTTCCTCTCCTTCTCTTGCTGTCTTATTCACTTAGATTTTCCTTAACTCTGTAGTTTCTTGTAGTTCTTTCTTAGATTCAATCTCTTGGTTACAGGATTAGTAAAGTTTGCTTGTTGTTTGCTTGTCTTTACTGTGATCTTGGAATTTGTTTGGCTGTGTGTTTGCTATCTAGGGGTGGGGTTGCAACATTGTCGCCTGTTCTCTTCTTCTCGTTAGTTCCCTGTGCTTCATTCTCACCTCTCTCTCTTCTGCTCTCTCTCTCTCTCTATCTCTCTTTCCCCTTAGATATCCTTCTTTTCTTTCTAGCTAACCTTCTATTCTTCTCTCTCTCTCTCTTACTAGAGTTAGATTTTCAGGTTCATCTCTTTTCTCTTCTTCAGTCCAGATAGTCTTTTCCCAACCCCTTAGCTCCTCCTTTCTCTTCCTTTCTCTCTTATGCTGTTCTTTTCTGTCCTTTAGTTGTTTAGGATCTGCAGTTAGTGTCCATCTCCCTGTTCTTGCGATTTAGCTTTGGTTAAGTGTCGTACCACCGGTACTCTAGTCCCTGTGGAGGACACGACACTGCTGCTATCTTAGCGGCAGCCCGTTCACTTGCGGGTGTGCAGTTTTGCACGATCACACTTGCATCCCATCTCAGTGGTAGCAGACATCTCAAAATATTAATTACAAATAAAAATGAGAATGAAATTTAATTGTGAGATTACACTAAAAGGGATATGAAATGAAATTAAAAATTTAAGTTAATTAGTTGCATGTAAAGACACACTGTGCATAAGAATGAGAATAAGGAATTGATTATAAATTTATAATGGAAAAGATTATTGCAATTGAGCTAAAACTTAACATGGGTTAGCTACATGCCAATTAAGATCAATATATTAATCCTCATGTAAAACTAAGACAAGATTACCCATGGTCTATTTTCGGATGACGAGTAATCGACATGAATTCACAGGATATTGATGATAGGAATCAAATATGGGAAGCTAAGTGGAAGATCATCTTTTATGAATTTAAGGTAATATAAGTTGATCCTAAATAATTAAAGTAGCATGGGTAAACCTTTGTAAAGACAATTTTGGTTATTTCAACCTTTATTCTAAAAACTCAAATAATAACCTTAATCTTAGCAAGCACTCGAGTGGTCTGAATAATACCCTTCATTCATCGATCCAAATCTATTTGTGCAAACTAAATAGATCAGTTTAGTAATACCTTGTCACATAAAATATTAACCATAAATTGCTCATGTCTAAAATCATGTCATCTCTCTTATTAGTGCTTAAAATAATCTTTAGCAAGCCACATAAAATATCAAGCGTGGCTTACTTATCTCTAAAAATCTTGAAGGTTATCTTTTAAAAAAATGCTTAAAATATTTGAAGTAAAGACTTTAACATTCTCTTAAAATACTGAGATTAAGATGATAAATAAAATACGATTAAGAAAGTCCTAAACAAGAAAGAGCAATCCTTAGTCTTTGTATCGCACTCGAATCCCCAATCATTATCTCGGGATTTAACTTTAATGATCGAAATTAAATAATGATAATAAAAGGAATAGCTTTATTAAGAAGATCCCTATAAAGTAATAGCATCTCTCCTAGTAAAACATAATCGTTGGCCATATCTAATAATAATTGATAATAAGCCGGCTGATTAACTTTGCTCCTAATAACGACTAGACTGAAATGGCTAACCCCATCATTTGATTAAGCCATTAACATAATGATTTGTTAAGCTGGCTACTGCAATCTCATATAAATATCGCCTCATGAAATATCAAATTTCATTAAATAATTAAAATTACTCATCTCTTGTAAAGCTCCCGCATCCTAAAAATACAAAGTTCAATTCCTCTTTACTATCTTCGCTAGCCCCTTTTATCTGTCCGTAAGTCATGCCTGACTCACGGGACTTCCTTGATAAATATAAAATTAATAATGAGAAGGTTATCAATAAATGGTCGAACCTCGCATTGCCCCCATCAGCTATGTTTTGACCTCTACCTTTTCAAAAGGGGGTATATTCCTGTAGATACTTCTTCATTTTGGTCCCTCCTTATTCTAAATTTTCCCTCACGGTAAAGCTATTCTGCCACCTCATTCCTTCGCCCAATTCATCTACCGCTGTGCTTACGGCACACTAACCCGAATTATCCTTCTATTCTCAAATCGTAATAAATGTATAATTTAAATTAACTTGGGCATTTAAAGTGTTTGGATTTATGTTGTCTTTCTTTTCTTTGCCGCGTATTAGAATCTGAAGACTCAACAGGACGATGGATTCGAACAAGACCAAGACTCGGGTAAAAGCGAGGACTAGTAAAATTAAGATCAATGACTAAGAAGGCTTTGAATTAGAGCAATCGAACCCCAGTTGGCTGCCTGTGGGCAAGTCCTGCGGGTCCCACCCGTGTGAAGTTCCGCTGCTGCATTTTATCGTTTCGGCCTAATCGGCCCATGAGTAAGTATTACTGTATTATTTACGCTTCCGCATGATATGTTTTTGATATACAGTAATGTATCTGTGAGCGCTATCTACTGATCCAGGGAATAGTGCGGTGGAATCACAGAGGATCTGGGTTTGCTTACCCGAGGTCCGACAAATATTAATCAAGTTAAACAATGGGCATATAACTAAAATCTTAAATCAAATGTATGTTGCATATAAAACAACTGCATGCAATTTGATAATTTAAAACAAAGTAATTTGTAGAAAATGTAGGCTCAACATGATCAAAGTATTGACTCGCCTTGCGCGGTTTACCGCTGTCTTGAGCTCACTCATAGCTTCCTCTTGAGCTTCTGGTCTTTATCTTCACTTCGCTCTTGATTCTTCAGGATTCCAATTTCTAATTACACGATAAACAACTGAATCTAAATAAAAGAAAAAAAACTCAAGCGATCCAAATAAATCTGAATAAACTCATTTTAGTTTTATTATGAGTTAATGGGTGATTCGGGTGATTTGAGGCAAGGTCGATGGTGGAATACGATGACTCGATCTTTTATTAATAGGTTCTTTCTCTTATTTTTGTATTTATCATGGAAGTTCCATGAGTTAGGTTGGACCTATGAGTTGGTGTACAAGTCTAGCTAGGTATTATTTCCTTGAGTGTTAATATTCAGGGCTTATACTATATACGCGATGTATACAAATTTTAGCTTACTGAATTAATCTTATAGTTTGTGTTTATAGCATTTTGTTGTACGATATTTTATGTACCCTTGGTTATTACTTGGCATAGCTTAATTTGAATTAGGATCCATTTGTATGGGTTCTAGCTTATTATTCCATGCTCAACATTATTTTTGTTACTGAATCTAACGTTAAGATTCACTTAATAGCGTATTTAAGGACTGCCTTTTCTGATTTTCTTGCCAGCTTTTCGATTTTATTGCTTTCGTTCAGGGGGAGTTCATTTGGAGCTTCTAGATCTTGATATTGTCATAACTCAACTCGAATTAAAGTTGCATCACGTGTTGAGGGGAAGCTGGATTTACTTGCATGTCTTTCTGCATTGTAATATAACTACATGGAGCTTTGATTATTATTCTTTTATGACATGTCTACAATGCATTATATCTTGCCATAATTTGTGCTTACTTGCTAGATTGATCATGACTTTATATGTGTAGTCAAGTCTTTGCCATGATAGGTTGATTAAAAATGCGCAACTTGAATTAATTCATGTCATGTTAGCTCTTGAGACTAGTCTGCCTTTAGTTATCCTCTTATGATTCATGCCATGTCAAATAGGCTGAGTTGAGTCTTGAATCTTTGTTGAGCTTTAGATTGAGCTATACTAGTTTCTTGATGACGCATGAGTTAGTACAAGTCTTATGTTCATGAAAATGCAAAAAGATCTTTTTTGTGCGAAAAAAACTGACCTCACCAATTCTTTCTCATGAGACGGCTTGCCATTGCACTAGGTATGAACTCAGGGGGGGTTTTGGATGACCTAGACCATCTTCTTAAGCTTCTTGCTTGGAGTGGTCGCATAAGGCTTGAGATCTAGCACATTACTAAACAAAAATCTTGGTTGGAAACAATCATGAGTTTCACAAAGTAAAAATATGTCAACTATGCTCAATTTGCTAAAAATTACAAGACTTACAAGTACATGAACAAATGTCTCATTCTTGAACTTGTAGCACTCTAAATTGACTCAATACTAGCTTCTTGGTTCCACTTAGACTATTGACATGGCCTGCATCATCTTTGGATACCTTTAGCTAGACTATGATCATGGATGACTTGACATGCTAAGAAATTCGACTAATTTTCAGATTATGACTTATTTGGCTCAGCTTGATTATACAAGTCTTGTCATGATCTTGATAGCATACTTATGTGTTATGGCTTGATGTAATTCTCATATGGTCATTTGGATAATCTTCATGGCTCTAAATGCTTAAAATACACAAACTTCAGTCTTTCATCCATCATCATGCATTTTTCTCTCCTTTGCATGCTTGATGATTTTATTGCCAAAAGGGGGAGAATAGCGGAGAAAAAGCCTTTTTCAAGGCAAACTTGGAGCTTTTGAGGGAAACTTGTTCTTTCTGTTGTTGCTCCTTTGTCGACATGGTCCAAGTTTCTCTTTGCTTCTTTCTTAGGCCATGTTTGACTTTCTTTCTTTATCAAACTCAACTTTACGTTTTTTCTGGGTTTGTCAATATACTCATTAAGGGGGAGATTGAGAGATCATGTGGTTATGACCCCATGTTTGTGATGAGTAATTAACATCGGTTTAGGAAAGTCGAGTTTGGTTTGTGTGGTTTGGACCATGTCGTTGTGCGGTGCAATCGGTTTCGGTCGGACCTTGTCGAACTAGGTCGAACGTGCTTAAGTCGTTTATTTTTTGTTTCGATCGGTTTGAGCTCTGAGTATTTCTTCTACTGCTAATGTATGGTTACAATATTTCGAGCGGTGCTATGTGATTTGTTTCTTGTCTGTGATAGCTGCAGGACGTCGAGGTGGAGTCGTGGTGAGGCACGGGATGACCGGACTAGGCGCGGGCGGTGCCGAGGTTAGAACGGTTGAGGTGTGCCGAAGATGGCGAGGACTCGAGGTGGCTGCGTGGCTTGGAGGGCAAGGAATGAGGAAGCTTCTTAGAAGGTGCGCGAGGGGCGTTTTGGTGAATACGCAAAGCTGCACTAAAGGAAGTGGATTGTGGATAAAGCGCCATGAGTTGTTGAGAGCTAATGGGTAAAGTGGGTTGTAAACCCATTAATGGAGGCTATAAATAGAGAGGTGCTCTCTAGTGCTATGTGCAGATTTTCAGGGTAATGAATTGAGAGAATGAAATAAGAGTAGGATTTTGAGAAATGGCTTGTGATGGATTAGGGTTTCTCTTTTAGTCCTTGTTGAGAAAGAGAGAAAGAGAGGAGGTGTGAGCTTCTCTCTATGCTCTCCATGCGTATGGGGATGTAGGGTTAGATTGTATCAAAACCTTGTAATCTTTCCTCTCTATGCCTCAATATAAGAAGGGTTTTGGTTGAGATGTTCTCATCTTTTAGAGTTTTGCTTCCTTGTGACCTCCCTGTTTTCTGTTTCGGAGCAGCCATCTATTCTCTTTAAATTTGTGTTTGGGCTGTATTTGATCTCCTGTGATCGTTCTTTTCTGTGCCGATCTTTGTCTTAGTGCTTGCTCCCTGTTCGGCTAGTTTTGTGACAAATGATTCGACAGCTTCTTTTTCAGTTTTTGTTTGTACTTTCATCCTTTTACTGCTGCTCTAGACTGCTGCTAATCATGACAGATTAAGTGTATTTTGGGCTGTTGTGAGCAGTTTGTGTCGGCTGCTTTTATGCACCTATCCACTGCTCAGTTCGGTTCAAGCATTTATCTCTCGGCTGTTTCTTCATTTAATCTCTGCAGTTTGTGATCCGACCAGCTATTTCTTTTCTTGAGTTTGTTGTGCTGCCTCCCTACTGTGCCGACAGCAGCAAGTACTTTGTTTTCAATTCTTCTTTGGCCAGAGAGGAGCCGTAGTAATCATTGTCTTTATTGAGTGATCGGCTGCTGCTTGCTGTAGTAAAGAAACAACTCACGGCAGCACCTCTTGGTAGCTCTTCTTCTTTTCGGCTGGGAGATTATTCTCTTTATTGAAGGCTGCTTTTTGGTTCATCTTTATTTTCAATCTCTGCGCAGTACTCTCTGTTGTTCTCTGCCGTGGCAGCATTTTACTGTTGTTTCTTTGCCGTGGCAGTCATTTTCTGCTGTTTTCGTGCTGTGACTGCAGCGTCTTGCCGTGGCATTGTTTTAAGTTGTTTCTCTGCCGTGGCAATATATTATTGCAGTTTCCTTGCTGATCAATCTGTGGTGGGCTCTTAGTGATATTAATCTGTGGGAGGTCTTCCGCTCAAGTTCTTTGATCTCTGTTGTTTTTCTGTAAGCTTTGTTTCTTCTCCTTCCTAGCTTATCATAGCTATCGGAGGAGAGATCCTTGAGAATACTTTGAGGGGTGATTTTTAATAGGGCACCATTCACCCCCCTATGTTGTCGTTTTCGATCTAACACTAAGCATGATTAACGAAGCTAGAGGTTTGTGAGGCATGTTTGGCTTCAGGCTGGTAGACTCCCACCGGTGCCGGATAGAGGCGGTGGTGTGCCAAGAAGCTGGGTCTATGGAGTCTGAAGTAATCCAATGACCGATGAGGGTCCAAATTCTTTTTGTGTTGTGGCATTCGGTGAAGAGGTGGTTGAATGTTTCTGGTGAGATCCTGCAAAGGGGGAAACCAATTGGTTTGGCCATCCTCTCAAGGAGTGGCAATCGGTGGTCCAAAACCTATTCTGCAACGCTAGCCAAGCGAAGATTTTTCATTTTGTGGGGCCTAAGTCTTCCAGACTAGGGGTTCATGGAGGTGTTTATTCTGCCAAAGAACTGTGCTTTGTATGCTGAGGCTGCGATGTAGCTCCACACGGAGTAAGCTTCCAAGTTATACTGTCCTCCACCCCTTCCTGAAGGTTGAAGGAAGATATGTGGCCCCAGAGGGCAACAAGTTCTTGACTGTGCTGTGCAGTTGGGCCAGCCAACCAGTTGAGATCTTGTAGCCATTATTTTCAGTTAAAGCTGCATATAGGGAATGGTTTTTTCTTTTGGAGGCAGCAAAAAGACTTAGAGCAATGTCATGCAAATGTCTCCCATGAGCCCAAGCCGAGTTCTAGAAGCTCGCTATTTTCCTATCACCGATTTTAATGGAGGTGGTTGTCACAATAAGAGACTATTGTGCTCATAGCAAGGGGTTTGCATCCCTTTCCATGACTTGTTTGTAGCTATCCACTCATACCATAGCCATCTGATTTGTAAGGCTCGTGCAAAGTGTTAGAGGTCTTGGAGACCAAGACCACTTAGGTGTGTGGGTTTGCACACGTTGTCCCAACTGACCTTGCATTTACCTCCCATTAGTTGATCAGAACCAGCCTAAAGAATTGTCTCGTCCGTCTATTTAGACATATGAGCACTCTGGTTGGCGGTTTCTTAACCGTGAGGAGGTTTGTCGCTTGGGCATTTAGGACTAACTTTGTCAAAACTTTCCTTCCTACGAGAGTCAACAATTTATCACGCCAACTCGACAGGTGACTAGACACTTTGTCTTGTAACCTTTGGAAGTGTAGGTGACGTAGTCTTCAAATTGTAAGAGGTAGTCCCAAATATTCCAAACGGAAGGTAGCTAGAATGGTTGGTAAGTCATGAAACACGGCTTATAAATGAGTCCCTTCGCAACAAATCGGTGCCACCTGGCTTTTTTGTAGGTTTGTATGTAGGCCCGTTGCTTCACCAAATTTCTGTAAAATGTAGACAAGGGTGTTAACATCTACACAAGAAAGGTGTAAGAAGATGGCCATGTCATCCGCATAGAGGGAGGTTCGCAAGGTTGCTTCCCATCCACGCAAAGGTTGCAGGAGACCTCATTCTGTTGCTATATTGAGGATGTTCTGAATAGGGTCTATTGCTATGATAAAGAGGAAGAGAGAGTAGGTCACCTTGCCTAAGGCCTTTGCGGTGTGAATAATGCTTCCGGGGATGCCATTTAGAAGAACTCTAGAGGTTGCAGTGGAGAGGAGGCAAGAAATCCAATCCCTCTATCGTGGAGGGAACCCCCTGATTGCTAGGAACTGCAACAGTTAGTCCCAGTGTATCGAGTCGAAAGCTTTGGCAATATCTAGCTTGAGGAGGAGGGTTGGCATTCTCGCAAGATGAAAGATTTTTGCGAGATTCCGGATGTAAAGGAAATTTTCCTGAATGCATCTTCCTTTAATAAAATGCACTTTAACTCTATGAGACTAGGTTGTTCATGAAAGGGGCGAGGTGCAAGGCTAAGGTTTTGGTGATGATCTTAGAGACACTGTGAATGAGACTTATTGGTCTAAAATCTACCACAGATTGAGCTTTGTCTTTCTTTGCAAGAGGAATAACATTGGCAATGTTGGAGCATTGAAAGTTGGTCGTCCTGAGGTTGTAAAAGCTGTGAAGGACAGCCATGAGATCCTCTTTTATGATGTCCCAGCATGCATGGTAGAAGTTTCCGTTGAAGCCATCTGGGCCCGATAAATTGTCCTTCGGCAATTGAAGGATGGCTGTGTGCACCTAGAGTTCGGTGAAAGGTGCATCTAGGTCATGTAGTCCAAGCATGGAAATTGTAGCATTTCCTAGTTGAAGGTGGTGGTTACCTGTGAACTGTGTCCAAGTATTTGAGGGAAGCGGTCACAGAGCACATCGGATTTTTTGACATGTGAGATCGCCCAACCTTGTCCCCTCGTGAGGCATTGGATAAAGCTCCTTCGTCTGTGAGGGTTGATTTTGATGTGAAAATTTTTTGTGTTGCATCTTCCTCTCGTAGCCAGTTGATATGCGACACTTGCTTAATCTGAGATTTTTGGATTGCTGCCAGACCCATAACTCTCTTTTCTAGGTGGGCTCAGAGCTTGGCCTCTTTGAAAGTCAAGGCTCTATTTTCCTAAGCAATGTCGAGGTGTAGGATGATCTCTTTGGCCATGTGTAGCTGTAGCTTTACATTCGGGAGCAACTTGTTGCTCCATATCCTTAGCTGGATCACCGTGATTTTCAATTTCCTGTTGAAGGTAGAAATTGGGTTATGGCCAAGCATGGTCCCAGCCCAAGCCTCATGGATGATCTACTGGAAGGTTGGCAGCCGGGTCTAAAAGTTTTCAAAGCGAAAGACTTTGGGTGCCTGTGGTCCACCAATGTTTGAGAGGAGGAGGGGGTAGTGATCTAACAGAGAAGTGGATAAGGCCTGTAGGGCGTGATTGTTGAAGGTGGTGTTCCAGGTAGTGTTGCAGAAGCATCTGTCTAGTCTGACTAGTGTAGGATTGTGTCTTTTGTTGCTTGAAGTATATTTGCAATTTTGAAGGTGGATCTCTTGTAACTCACAGGTGTTTAGGGTGTTGCCAAACCTTCCCATAAGACGTTGATTGAGGTTTGAATTATTTTTTGTTAGTGTCCCTATAGATTAGATTGAAATCACCTAGAAGGAGCCACTTGGTAGCTAGCGGTGGCGTACATGCATGAGTCCTTGTCAAGCGTTGGGCCATACACCAAGGTGAGGACAAAAGCAGTAGCGTAGTCCTAGATCGTCACATCGATTGTGAGGTCAAATTCATGGTGTCAGGGGTTAGAGATGGAGATTGTATCACTGTTCTGGAGAATAATGATCCCTCCTCTGGTGTTCTCTGCCGCCAGGAGGAAAGCGAATTCGTCTAGTCTATTTCCACCAATGCACTTGGCCAAAACAAGGTCAACTGCACTCAGCTTTTTTGACGTAATTAATTAAAAAAATAAAAATAGAAAAAACATGTTCTCTCATCATGGACAATACAAAAGAATACGAAAAAAAGAAAAGGCTAAAAAGCCAAAAAAAACCAGAAAAAGATGAAATAAAAAAGGTAGAAGCTAAAAGCCAAAAGGATAAGCCAACTTGAGCAGGGATTTATATCTAAAAATAATGAAAATTTAAGTACGCTAGACCTATACGGTTATGTACTCAAAGAGGAACCTATAGGGCACGTTCGAATAGGCTTGTGCCTTATGACTTTTCACTTTTGCAATCGCAACTAACTTTTAAACGGAGTGTTTTTTCAGGGCCGGGTCTTCTAGTCGATTGTCGTACATATTGCACCGATTTGAGCTATACCGGTAAAAATTGTATACGACTATCTCTCTCTTCGTAATCTTTGTCACGAACAGTCAAAATTAAAAAATCATAAACCAAAAGACATAAGCCATGACCAGTGGCGGAACCAGGCCTCGGGCTACCTAGGCTGTAGCCCGAGGCCTGGTAACCAAAGCCCATGCAAAATTGATGAAAAATCATAAAAAAATACAGAGATAGCCCAAGAGTCGGTCCAAGAACAGCTGGCCCAGCCCGAGGGTTAGGCTTAGGCTGGTTCCATCCCTGGCCATGACCCAAAAGAACCCATGGTCACCGCTGTTGCAAATCTTTACGACTGCTCCCAGGACTTTACGACCGCTTATGATTACTTACGACCGGTTTCCAGAGTTTACGACCACCTCCCGCTGCGTTACAACCGCATTTCAGCTCCTCCGATCGCTTCGCCTTCGTGGTCGTAAACCTTCTGCTGAGGTTTCAATCACTCTTCTCTGCAGCAGCGCTGCTCTTCCTTCAACCTCTCTCGAATTACCGCGATCGTAACTCCCTACGACTACGCAGTGATGCTGTTGATCACTGTTCACACTCTTTCAACCACGTTCTATTCCTTATAACGTAGTCGGAGTCCCTTCTGACCACATTCAAGTCTTCATGGCGCAGTCGCATCCTCTTTCGACCACTTACACTGTGGTCAAAAGCTCCTCCGAGTTCTCACAATGTGGTCGAACGCCCTTACGACCACGTTCAATCTTCTTCAACGTGGTCGAACGTCCTTACGACCACATTGAAGCTTCTTTGCTGCGGTCGTATATCTTTCGATCACCCTCAAACTTTCCCCGCCATGGTCGTATCGCCTCCCGACCATGTCTTTTTCAGGTTTACCGTGGTCGAACGCCTTACGACCATGCCTGCCGATAATTTACAGTGGTCGTAAGTGACTTCGACCATGTCTGCGAGATTGCTCAATGGAGACGACACTCAAGTTTTTCTTTTTCTCTTCTTTACTTCTCGCATTAATCAGATTACAAGACTCCACCCCTTTTATACCCGGCTCTACGACTTGTGCACAGTTTTCGACTCCGAATACAACTCAACTCCGACTTCGGTTCAAATACAACTAACTTTCAACTACGATTACAAATGACTTTCAACTTCAAGTACAATTGACTTTCTGGTCTGACTTTCGATTACGACAAAAACTCAAACATAGCTTCTAAACAAGATTATTTACAACAACCGCTACTCCAATTCTAACCTTGAGAAGTAGTGGCGAAGGGAAGGGTGGCAGGCAGGGGCCTGCCATCAGCCCCCATGGTTGGTACATCTACAGGAGATTTTGCAATGCGATGTAGTGTAGAATTTTTAGTTTTGCTTTTTAATGATTCACCTCTCACCATCGAGCTTTCCCTGTAGGGAAATTTCTAGCTCGGGCCCTTACCTGCGAGGCTGCAAGACTACAAAGTCCCCTTCGACATGGAAAATTTATTTATTTGCCACCCTTACGACTCGGGTGGCAACAGATTTGTCACCCGGGTCCATTGTCAGTGACTCAGGTGACCCCACATGTAAGTGACAGAGTCTCGGTGTCAATCTTAAGGGTGGCAAAAAATTAAATCTCCCAAATTACCATGAAAATTAGATTTTCAGGCTAAAATATAGCCTGATAATAGAAGTTCAGAGGATTGATCATGTCCAATTACCATCGAAATATGTCTTATCCACAAAATGGTGTCCTTTCAACAAACAAATAAACCCCACTGCTCAGTGCTTGTTTTACAAAAAATGCTCTCAACTTTGAAATGTGTCGATGCAGTGTGAGCTAGCTTTGAAAAATGCCATAATGAACGATTAAATCCCATTTTCCACCAAATACGAGCTCCATGTAACACCCCGTATTTTCATATGGTCGAAATTGCCCTCGGCTTGATTTGTGGTGTAATTTGTTTGGGCTGCGTTTTTTCTTTCACGTGAGGAAGAAAGAATAAAAATCGATCCTTCACTCTCCACAAGCGTGATCATTTCAACACATATCTGATTATTTGTGGTGTACAGCGCACGCAGCACGTGATTAATAATTTGCATGTCTAGCTTGGTGATTTACACACATGATCCATGATGTATCAATTAATTATTTGAACTAAAGATGGGGGCTCGTAATGCGATTTGAGGTGTCGGCGTGCAACAATCAGAGAGCGGACTAACTTATCGGCAATATGCACGCGACGCTTCTAGATTTGTGTGACACGTTTCTGACCCCACATGCAGTAGGGTGGGACCCTCGCCGCTTGATCAACCAACTTTTCTTGGCCTCTTTTCAAAAGGAACCAACTTATGAAATTGAGACCTAATAAAATTTATAAAACTGATATCTGCATACAATTTTAAAAACCGGCGTTAATATATTAAAGATCAAAATGGGAGTTCTGGCCCTAGACGATATGTATAGGTCATGTCTGTATTGCTTATAAAAACAGTTTTTCTATAGAAAATGATTTTTCTATGGTACCTATCTTTCAAACGGAGTATCTTTTTAAGACGGAGTCTATTAATCGATTGTAGTGAGTTTATTTATATCAACTAAAATCGTACACAAGTATCTTTCTTTACAAATTTCTCTACAAGCTATTACTATTTATCAACCAAAGCTAAAAGCATTCAGTAAAAATCAATATAAATACCCTATAGTAATTTAGAATTAGATCGACGGCCGGAATATACAGTTTGTGTTAATGATATACATATGATCTAGTTTGGTTTATTAAGAATTTCTAAAGGAATTTGGGAGGACGCTAACTTTTTTCAAAAAAGATATCCATGGAGTTCCTACGTTAGACCAATGGGATGTGACGGCTAACCATTGACTCGACGGTCTAGGTGTCTGGCACCCGTCTCTCCAGCTAAGAACAGAGTTCTATTCCCACCTACAAAATTAGTATCACAAGCTGATAGCATTTGGGGTGCCTTACTAAGGAAAGGCATATACTATGCTAATTAAATTTGCACTAATTAATTGATTATAGCTCACCCCACGGATTTGGGGTGGCCCGTCAATCCTCTTCACCCCACGGATCGTAGCTCCGCCTCTCTTTTCCCGCGCCCAAAATTTCGAACTCCCGCCTCTCCCTCCCTCTCCCTCCCCTATAAATATTACCAAAACCCAGCCTCCTTGCTAGTTTCCTCCTCCTTGTTAGTTTCCTCCTCCTTGCTGTCCTTGTTCTCCTCCTCTTGTTGTTCTTCTTCTCCTTGCTATCCTCCTCCTTACTGTTCTCCTCCTCCTTGCTGTCCTCCTCCTTGCAGACGACGCACACGTCAACGGGAGGCAAGATACCGCATAAGCAACTAGCTCGTGCCAAGGCAGCGCTCAATCAACACCGACGATGGTGGGCGTCAAAGACATCCAGCTCGCGCGCTGCATCAGGGGCGAGAAGGCCTAGGCATAGAGGATCTTTACTTTTCTCTGTTCTTGTTGTGTTAGCTAGATGAGCAACCTGTTTGTTGTTCTCCTCCTCTTTATTGTTTGTTGTTTGTCTGTCTATTCTTGTAATGGTAGACTCTAATCTTAAAATGTGTACTGTGTTTCATACTGTATTTGCTTGTTCTCATTTCAATTAATTGATTTGCGAAATGGATGTTTTATGTTTATGAAATGAATTGAGATGTGAGGATGTATACATGTACATCTTGATCTGCTTGTTTCAGAGAGCATGGCTAGCATTTCCTGAGGCTAGCCAATAAACAGAAATAGATTTAGGGGTAGAAGAGAATAGCACAGACGATTTTTAGTTAAAAACCGTCTGTGATTATAGCTATCACAGACGGTTTTTACTCAAAAACCGTATGTGATTATCAGCTATCACAGACGGTTTTTACTCAAAAACCGTCTGTGATAGCTGATAATCACAGACGGTTCGAAAACCGTCTGTGATGACCTTCGATTATCACTAACCCATAAATACAGACGGTTCACAAAACCGTCTGTGATGACGTTTTCGAACCGTCTGTGATGACCTTTTCTGTAGTAGTGATACTAGCTAGATCCATGCATCTACATAAAAATGTGGTTTACTCTGAGTACTATTCTACGGGGCCGGGATTGAAACCAGTGCACTACATGCACCAACTACTCAATGAGCTCAATTATTGTGAAATAATAAGATCTGATCAACAGTATGCGGCTGCCTTTTTTTATTTCTGAAACTTCGTTTGCCTTATTGTGAGTCACGTTTTTATTCCACAACATATGAAGATTGCAGCACTTCTTTAATTGTTAGTCATCAAATAGTCGTCGCACATGCATGGAAATTTTGATCATCTTGCCGGCTAGCTGCTCTATAAGCTGTCTATATAAACCCAATGCAGGGCTGCCAGCACACACAACACACACCAGTCACTTGCAAGTGTATCTTGAGACTGAGTAGCAGAAAGCTCCATACACGCATACACTGATCATGGCGCCCAGCAACGACACCGCTGCCAAGACGCAGACGTCCGGGTTTCATCCCTCCGTGTGGGGTGACTTCTTCATCACCTACAGTGCACAACCAATGCAGGCATATGCTCGTTTATACTGCTATTCAGATGCTAGTTTTTAAGTTTTGTATTCCTCATTTTCGTTCTAGGTTGATCTAACATTTTAGAGTACAATGGTGTACCAACACCCCGACACATGTACACAACAAAGCTCACACATGAGTGCATCCCCTTAAACACGCATGAAATTTCGCATGCAACACTAATCCCAGACTTTATATATAAAGCTTGGTTATGTGCTTTGCAACTACCAAAAGACACTCGTGCATACTGGGAGAAATTGTCATCTCCTGCTTTCATTTCTTAATGGACTAAGGGCATGCCACATTCTTCTGAACCAGTGGACTGTACATGCGTCAAATTGTAACGAGGGAAAACAAATTCGGATGAATTTCGTCGAATTTCGGTTTCTCGGTTGAGTCTGAAAATTATCTAAATCGGTGAATTTCAGTTCGAATTTTACAGTTTAACTAAATTCCTTAAACAAAACAAAGAAAGAAGTCCTTAGCTAGCCTATGGGTAAGGGATGAGGCTAGTGAGCACTATATATTTTTATATATAGTTCGAACCCCAAAATCAACACTATATATTTTTATTTTTTTCATTTCTACTCAAAAAATCATATTTAAAATTTAAAAGTTTGAACGAATTTTTTTGAGATTTTCTGAATTTTTTTGAATTTCGGAAATATCAGTGGGGACGGAAAAAAACTCTGGAGAAGTTTTCCCTGATTGTTACTATGAATGCTAGCAAAATTTGGAAAAGCCTAAACTAGCTCAACAGTTCTCTTAATTACTTCCTAACTGACACATGTATATTCTCATTTGTTTTTTATCAACCAACCTGTATAAATAGGCTGTTAAGCTATATATGTTCCTTTTATTTTTAATGATTAGAAGCACGCTGTTCCTACGCTTTCCTTTTACTGGTCAAAATTATTAGCGCTTTTTTTTTTCTAAATCCAAAGATCGTATATACTTGCATCGTGACTGTCATTTCCCAGTAAAGTATTTGCGATACGTCTTTTTTTCTGTTCGTTATAGGTAATTTATAAAATTATCCTTGCAGAAGTCCGAGGAATGGATGAGAGATAGGGTCAGTACACTTAAGAAGGAAGTGTGCGGACTGTTTGAGGCCTGCAACAATGTGGTGGAGCAAATGAACCTAGTGGACACACTGCAACATTTGTGTATTGATCATCACTTCAAGGAACAGGTTGGGGTCACATTAAGCAGCATCCACAGCTCGGAATTGAAAAGCTCTAGCCTCCATGAGGTTGCTCTTCGATTTCGCCTTCTTAGGCACGAAGCTTTTTGGGTTTCGCCAGGTGTGTATTCAAATAGCAAAATCGTAATACATAGCACATTAGGTCCATATATCCATGGAGTCATTAACATTAAAAGTATATTGAATTATATATATGCAGATCACTGACATTGTAAATGGTATGCTCGCATGATCTATCTACCCTGAACTTAAGATATGCATACGTCTTGCAGATGTATTCAACAAGTTCAAAGGCGAAGATGGAAGCTTCAGCGCTGACATAATAAATGACCCACGAGGCTTGTTAAGTTTATACGATGCAGCTCACCTTTTAACTCATGGTGAGGTGGCACTTGAAGAAGCAATCATATTTGCAAGGCACCATCTAGAATTATTGAGAAGTAGCCTCAAGTCCCCATTAGCTGAACAAGTTAACCGTGCCCTTAAGCTATCATTGCCACGGACCCTGAAGAGAGTAGAGGCATTCCATTATATGTCAGAGTACGAAAAAGAGCAAATGTACAATCCCTCCATACTCGAGCTTGCAAGGCTAGATTTTAACCTTCTGCAACAACTTCACTTGAAGGAGCTCAAGGCTATTTCTCAGTAAGTCATCAGTATAGAATGAGAAGTATTGTGAATGTCATGCCACCCTCATACTTCGAAACATAGTTCATTACGATAACTTATTACCACAGTTACCATTTACAGTAGTCTATTACCAAGAAAGCAAAAGCCGTTGCAATGTCCATATTACCAATATGATATATTTGTGGTGGTATACTGGTATATGTGTATTGCAACATTATGAAATGCTGCAACAGTGTACTGTTACCAGAGTGAAAATCGTCACAATATGATGTATTACCATGATTTACTATACGTTGCAATAACTATCACCATATATAGAACTTATTGTCAAGATTTGCCAGGAATTTCGCAACAATTTATTTTGTTGCAATATATAAGCCCCCATTGCAACAATTGCAGCAATTTCAACGTTGCAAAAGTGCCTTTCCCTTGCAGCAAATTGATACCTCCAGGATAAACTCTAAACTAATATATGGTTTCTATGCTACTCATGACATCTAAAATCCATAGTAAAGATAAGCAATTGCACTCATTTGTCTATGGAAGTAAGCTTACACGATTTTATGCATGATTACACATACTAACAACAGGCAAGATAAATTGCAGGTGGTGGATGGATCTTTACCGTGACGTGGGACTAAGCTATTCCCGGGACCGTGTGGTTGAGTGCTACTTTTGGTCCTATACAATATACTACGAACAAGACTACTCGCGAGCACGGGTGATGTTTGCCAAGATATACGCACTACTAAGCCTATTGGATGACACTTATGATGTCCATGCAACTTTGGAGGAGTGTCGTAAGCTCACCGAAGCTATACAAAGGTTTGAAATAGTTTGACTTGTTAAATTGAAGTTTTTAAAGGTTTAGTTAGTGAATTTGTATAATCAAAGTGGAATTGCAGATGGGACAATAGAGGAGTTTCTATTTTACCAGAGTACCTGAAGAAGTTCTATCTCAAGCTAATAAGCAGCTTTAGAGAGTTCGAGGATGAGTTGCAACCAAAGGAGAAGTACCGCGTAGCTTACATAAAAAAAGCGGTATGCAGATTAACTCTGCTTCAGCCATGTATCTATCAGATGATCGATGATAAAAACTTTGTTCTCTTCTTTCCCAGTACTGAAACAGTAGCTAGTGCATATGCATGCATGTATATACCTTTTCATCAAAAGTACAAAAAACATTTTCTTTACTTGTCTACATGCAGGTTCAAATATTATCTGAAAGTTATCTCCAGGAAGCCGAATGGTCTCATCACAATTGCAAGCCAACCTTTAAAGATCAGGTGCAGGTGTCTGCCGTGTCAGCAGGGGGTCAAATATCAGCTGTTGCGCTACTGCTTGGCATGGGTGATGAAGCAACCATGGAGGTATTTGAGTGGGCAATGAGGTGCACGGTGCACCAGTGCTGTCATGGCCTTTGGCGAGATTGCCCGATTCATGAATGACATTGCTTCATTTAAGGTATAACAATTACTAATTTATGTATGCATGCTTGATTAATAGTACACTAAAGTACGTACTTCTTGTGCCTGATTAATTTGAGCACCTGTTAATTGCAGCGTGGTAAGAACAAGAATGATGTGGCTAGTTCTGTGGAGTGCTATATGAATGAGTATAATGTTACAGGTGAGGTAGCCATAGCTGAGATAGGTTCTTTGGTTGAAGATACATGGAAGACTACAAACCAAGCACGATTCGAACATCGTGCACTACTTCCAGCGGTTCAACGAGTTATCAACCTAATAGTGAGCTTGCCATTCATATATGATGATAAGAAAGATTTGTACACAAACGGCAAGGACAATAGAGAGACGATTGAGGGCCTGTTTGTTAATCCTATGCCCCTCTAGATATTTATATCGGTGTTGCATGAAGTCCAAACATTATTTTTGGTGTTTACAGACCAAAGTATTATTATATAGCCCACCCACACTGGGAAGATAGTGGGGAATCTGGAGATGAGATGTATAAGAATTATAGATAAGGAAAGATATATGTCTTACTGATGTCTTACTGTAATGCACGCTGAAATAAAATAGAGATTTATGGATGACATATAGTAAACACACCCATCTGATCGAACTTCTTGGTTTCGGTTTCATGTGTTGTTTTCAGGATAACAATTGTACTTCTGAATATAAAAACTTGTATTATCCAATAATATTGTACCCACTACTACACAAAAGGTAATCATAGTCGGTTCAAAAACGTCATCACAAATAGTTTCATGAGCCGTCTGAGTTTATGGGTCAGTAAAAATACGAGATCATCATAGACGGCTTTTGAACTGTCTGTGATGTAAACTTTCACAGACGGTTTTTACTAAAAATCGCTTGTGATAGTTGACTAACACAGACAGTTTTTACTAAAAATCGCTTGTGATAGTTGACTAACACAGACAGTTTTTAATAGAAACCACTTGTGATAGTTGACTAACACAAATGGTTCGTAGTTGAAACGTCTGTGATAAACCATATATCACAGACGGTTTCTACTAAAAACTGTCAACATTCTTTTTTGCTTCTAAACCTATTTCTGCTTATTGGCCACTCTCAGGAAATATTAGCCATACCTTCTAAAACAAGCAGATCAACATGGTATATATATACATCCAATTCACATTCATTTATTTCAGAAACAAGAACATCCATTTCACAAATCAATTAACGAAATGAAATAAATGGATATCCATGAACAAATACACAAATGAACAATTAAGCTTAATCTTATCTTAGTGAAATTCATTCTATATTGTGGAACTCTCCATCTTCTTTTATGACTTTAGACATAAAAAAGTACGCACACTGTCCTCGAATATGTTTGAGGTCGACCTATTCAAACGGAGTTGTAGCGATGGACAAAACCTGTCAATAGGAAGATCAACGTCGTGTATACATATATAAATTGATAAGTACGAAATAATTATTGCAAGATTGACATACCTTATGATTGTTTTTCGTGGAACCAACAAGTAGTTACATGTTGTGGCAAACATAGAATCCACAGGTGTTGTTGCCTGGCGGCTGTTGGTGGCACTGTAAAAATAGAATTTGTTAGTTTGAGAGGCATTACTACGAAGTGTTATATAGGATTAATGTGTACTAGTGGATACCGGGAATCTAGAATGTATCGTAGGGCATCGATCCCTCCCTTTGATTTATGTACCTTTGCAACGTGCTGAATGACCTACGTGATTCCAAAATGTTAGCCTTAGTCATTTGGAAAGAAGAAAATACTACAGTAGAGTTATATATGGAGGAAATTTGTTTACCTGTCAATTACTTGTTGCACAACTGAGTAGTCGGTTTTGTTCTATTTTAGGGAATCAAGATATATTACTCTGTTCTATTTTGGTACAATTACAATTAGAATCCAGTGGAACCTACACAGGTATATCATGGTCATTAAACCTAAGTTCGTGTTGCTTATAAAGTACAATCAACAAGTATAGCCACTAGTGTAGCACTTACCCTTAGTTGTAGGGCATAAGTATGAATTCCTTGTCGCGATGACCCTCCAATGCTTTCGTAATGTAATTCTCGATGAAGGATGTATCCTCCTCGATGGTATCCATGGCGACTAAGCGTGAGTCGAGGAAACCAACTGGTGATTTCGTTAATCTGGCTTCACTCACCATGTGTGTGTGTGTGTATAGACAACACACAAAAGCGCAATGAGTTATATTGTTCCCAGGTTGCTTTAGCCCTTGGATAAGTATCGCAGCAAAATATACTTCTACTTCATACACAACCAAGGAGGAAGGTTGTAGATGCAGAGAGTCACGAGCCAAGTTCTATGTCGGTTGCTTATGTTACTAGAAGGATTCATTCCATCTGTACTCAATTCGATCCTTATATTCCTCGATTCTATACCGAAATCTGTAAACCTCCTATCGATGTTTATCCACTGGGTGAAATCAGAAAGGTGTTTTAGCATTCCATCCTTCTTATGCTCTTCCAAGTGCCAACGCAGCAATTTTGCCTCCTTTCGATTTGGTAAAAACCGCTTCAAACGATGAATTATAGTAAGATGTCATGCCACCTTAGGAGAAGGTCCTCTCTTCACCTATATTTCTCGTCGTCGTCTAATTGATTCTTACGCTTGCATCGAGATGCGTTACACACTAGACATATTTGCATACTCTTTACGATAGAGGATACAGCCACTCGGACATACACATATTTTTTTTACTTCCATTACCAATGGACAAAGAATCTTCTTGGCTTTGTAGGTGGTTTTGGGCAACTCGTTCCCTTCTGGAAGCATGTCCACTAAAAGACCTAATAGTGCCGTGAAACTCTTATAGAACCTACCGTTGCTTGCCTCCAATTTCAGCGGTTCAAGTTCAATTGACAACCACGTGTACTTTGATTTGCAGCACGTGAACAAAGGATTCTCTTAGTCCTCCATCAAGCCTCGGAATTTAACATACTCCCTCTCATCACAGTTCCCTTCTGCATCGCGAAGCATCTGATCCAGATTGTCATCATTCATCCTATCCTAATCGGAACCACAATCGACAAAATCATTTAGCAGTATATCATTGATTTCATTAGCGATGTCATTTATACTACCTTCCTGTATAATCTACTCTTTACCATGACTGGTCCAACATGCATACCCCTTTTTGAAACCCCTTCGAATCTAGTGCGCTTCAACCTGCACTCAGCTCTTAATCATCTTTAAATTCTCGCAATATGGATAGTACATATATTCCACCCCCTTATTCAACATATCCTCCTCGGCAACTCTTGTAAAAGCAGAAATGCCATTAACGTACTCTTCACTCACACAATTCTCAACGTGCATCCAACTTCGGTCCTACGTTACGCATATAACAATTTAGTATAACATATTCAATTAATTAATTACTATACTATATATGTACGATCTAAATTAAATAGCTATACATAGCAATAATAATTAATTAAATTGAATTAAGTAGAAATAGACTATGAATTGATTAAATCCTAGACCATGCTAGATGTAAAATAATCTTCTCTTTACATCAAGCTAGCAACATCAACCATCTTCTATTCTCCTTTCACCAAAAGCTATAATTGTAAATCATAATGCAATTAGGAACAAATTACTAACCATATGTAGTTAAAAACTTAGTGGATCTATAGTTACTTTTGCCAAATAGTCTACTTTCACCAAATCGCCTAAAAGCCCTACCTTTAGCTCAAAACAGTAGCGTAGATCTGGACTTTAAGACAGAGGGTCGATGGGTCTGTGCGCAATTAATGTGGTGGAATTATCACAGATAGTTTTTTATAAAAATCGTCTGTGATAACTTAATTATCACATATGGTTTTTAATATAAACCATCTGTGAAGTATCACGGATGGTTCAAATAAAAAACAATCTGTGATATTTTGTAATATCAATATCACAAATGGTTGTTGTTAGTAACTGCCTGTCATACCTCACAGACAGATTTAATCATGAGCCATCTATGATATTTCCTCTTCATAAACGGTTTTACGACTTGCAGCAATACAAATGGTCTCTAAACTAAAACCGTCTGTGATTGCATTTAATACAGATGGTTTTGAGGAATCATCTGTGATGTGGCGTCTAACATACGGCTTTTTCTAGTAGTGACCCTTTCTGTCAAAAAAAGCTGTTACCCTACTTAGGTCCTAGATTGTTTGCAGTCAAACGATACGTGACCAAAAATATATGAAAATGTGACAGTAGACATACATGAAAAATATTTCGAGTACTTTTATTATAAAAAGCAACTTTATAAAATCATTCTTTTGTAAGCATGTCACGCTTGAATCCAGGCTGCTGCTGCTTCTTCATTTATAAGATGCTCCACCACTGGAAAAATAACAGATTTGCATTGGAAAATTCTTTTGTTTCGCTCCTTCCATGTGTTCTAGGACATTGAGTCTTGGGATTTTAATGGCTGGAGATTACCTTTTTTATGAATGGTTCGAGGTTGCTGACAACATTCTAGCTTGCCGGTAATAATTCCGCTGAGGGTACAATTATATACGCTTCACACAGCATATATACATTTTGATGATGGAACCTATTCTTAATTTTGATTTGGAAGAACTTGTTTATTTGTATGACAAAAACGTAAGATCTTTTTTTGTCTATTTCACATGCATCCTCGAACACAAGAAACGTACTTCGAAGGAATCATTATTTTTACATACTTTTACATGTGTTCTCTGAAGGAGAAATATGAATAGTGTTCAACCATGAATTTTATTAAAATAGTATATTGATCCAAACCAATCTAAAAACACTAATCTACTATTGATTATTTACAAAGTTCTCGAATAGATCTAAGAAATAGTAAAGCATGCAATTAATCCAACAAAGCATGTTAAACATGCTAGCTTGAGATGATGTATCAGGGGTAATTGACGACATATTGTCGAGACCCGAATAAACCAAGCTCACAATTTAATAGCCTAAAGGGCTTGAGAAACTAGCAGCGCAAACACAACAAAAAATGAAGTGACCATTCGACATGCCCACAAGCAATCGATCAAGAAGTGAAATCCTAATCCGAGAAGTTGTCGAAATATTCTCCTTCAAGTATCTCCGATTGATATGGTTCTTCTTCTTCAATTGAGAAAGTGTGAATATAGCCATGAGTACATAGAGTACTCAGCAAGTTGTTTGTAACAAGATGCAATATAATTATGCAAAACTTACCAAATAATAGTGGAATGGTTATTTTGCATAAAACAACAATTTAAAATAAATACAATAAATAGATTGAAAGTAAACTGTAAAACAAGTCATAAGTAGATAATCAAAAGGAATTGACATAAACCACCAGTGAACTAACTATTCGCTTTCCCAATTTAACCTATCCAAAATTTTATGAAATCTCTACCCTATGTGTGAAATCACTGAGCATCATCCATAACCAGGGATATGGCTATTCGAATAATTTTACACTATACAGAGATTGCACAATTTTACCCACATAATATTATCATCTTGTAGTGGCACCAAAGCAACACGCTTCCTTGGGCACGCTAACCAAGAAGATCACAACAAGGCTTTTATAATGCTCAATCTTGAGCTGATCTTGTCCATTAATATTTTGCTACCGAGTAGACTAACCACCTAATCGAAAAAGCCCCTTCTTGTACAAACGCAACATCTCAATAACAAAATCAAGGTTGAAATGTTACAAATTAATCAGCCGGGTCCATCCCATATTGGACATGTGCTTGTATGATAAGGTTTAGATTAATGACGTACAAAGTTAAGTCCATAGACATTACTCTGGTGAGACATCTACATCCCAAAAAGTACTAACCGCACTTTCCCCTTTACTGCACGATCACTCGCTCAAGTGGAAACTATTTTATATATCCAACACCAATGATACTACCCATGTTGTCGCACACAAATTTTATAATTATGGCTAACCACCATGATTTAGTATGTCATTAAGTCAAAATTAATTAATTAATCAACATGTGATGATGAACCGAGCGTACTACAAGCATGGCTAAGCATACTTAACGTATAACCCCTGTGAAAACTAGTATATATCACTAGATAATTACCCATCCTATAGTGACAATGGAACATGGCATTGGAATTATCAATTAAGGGATTAAGCAAATTTGGTCATAACTACCAGATACTAGGGTTAGTAATAAAATAGCACTGCTAGATAATTTAAAACAAAATAATAAATAAATAGATTTGAAAATAGGTTCAACATGATCAAAGAACACAATTTGCCATGGCCTTGCTCAGATAACAACTCTTGATCTTCTGGTCCTGCTTCTGCTCCTTTGAAAATGTTATCTAATAGGAGAGAGCTAAAAGATAGAGCTCAATTTTAGATGAATTTAGGAAAATGACTTAGGTCAATCCGAGTTAGGACAGAGAAAAACGGGTTCTCAAAAAATTAATTGGCTGAGAAAATACAAGAAATTGGAAAAAGGTTACTATTTTGTGGACCTAGTCTACAGAATAGTACGGTCTACTGTGAACCCTGTGCGTGGAATAGTGAATAGGCTGACACACTTGCTGACATGGTGGCTGACTAATCATTAGGGCTGACGTGGCAGTGACACATGGCGCTGACGTGTAAGGATGACATGGCATGCTGAGGTGGCTTTGTGTGCTGACATGGCGGACACGTGGCTCCATCATTGCAGAAAAGGTCATTACAAATAGTTCAACAAAGTCATCACAGACAGTTTCGTGAGCCGTCTGAGTTTATGGGTCAATTACGACATGGGGTCATCATAGACGGTTTCAACAACAAACCGTCTGTGATAGTTGACTATCGTAGATGGTTTTTAGTAGATACCGTCTGTGATATCTGATGTATTACAGATGGTTTCAACTACAAACCTTTTATGATATTAAACTATCACATATGGTTTGTTGTTGAAACCGTCTGTGATATATTATATATCACATTCAGTTTGTTATTGAAATTGTTTGTGATATATCATATTCAGTTTGTTGTTGAAACCGTCTGTGATATATCATATATCACAGACGGTTTCTACTAAAAACCATCTATGATAGTCAACTATCATAGATAGCTATGAGTTAAAAATTGTCTGTGATATTCTTTTCTATTCCTAAATCTATTTCTGTTTGTTGGCTAACCTCTAGAAATGCTAGCCATGCCCTCTAAAACAAGCAGATCAACACAGCATATATCCAATTCATATTCATTCATTTCAGAAACAAGAACATCCATTTCACAAATAAATTAGCTGAAATGAAATAAATTATCCATCCATGAATAAATACACACATGTACAATTAATTAGCTCAATCTTATCCCAATCAAATCCATTCTATATTGTGGAATTTCCCATCTTCTTTTACGACTTTATACATTAAGAAGTACGCACAGTGACCTCGAATTTGTTGAGGTCGGCCTATTCCAATGGAGTTGTAGCGATGGACGCAACCTATCGATAGGAATATCAATGTTGTGTACACATATATAAATTGGTAAGTATGAAATAATTATTGTAAGATTGACAAACTTGAGGATCATTGGTCTTGGCGGAATCGAGTAGTAGTTGCATGTTGTGGCAAATATAGAATCCACAAGTGTGGCCCAGCAGCTGCTGATAACACTGCAAAAATATAATTTGTTAGTTTGAGAGGCATTACTACGAAGTGTTATATAGGATTAGTATGCACTAGTGAATACCAGAAAATCCAGATCGTGTTGTAGGGCGTTGATCCCTCCCTTGGATTTTCATACCTCTACAACGTACATGGCGAACGACCTACGTGATTCCAAAAAGAGCCTTAGTCATTGGGAAGAAAGTTATCCATGGAGAAAATATGTTTACCTATCAATGATTATATGTTGGACAACTGTGTAGCTGGTTTTGTTCTTCTTTATGGAATCAAGGTATATTACCCTGTTATATCATGGTGTAATTAAAATTAGAATCCATTAGAACCTACACAGGTATGTCATCATGGTCATTAAATCTAAGTTTGTGTTGCTTATAAAGTACAAATCAACAAGTATAGCCACTAATGCTGCACTTACCCCTGGTTGTAGGGCATAAGTATGAATTCCATGTTGCGGTGAGACACCAATGTCATCGTCATGTAACGCTTGACGAAGGATGCATCCTCCTTGATGATATCCATGGAGACCAAGCGTGGGTCAAGAAAACCAACCGGTGATTTCATTAATCTGGCTTTAGTCACCATGTATTTATATATATACAAAAGTAATGAGTTATATATGACATTTATCGGTATTACATGAACGTAGACCGTGATTGTACACACTTATAGTTTCCAGCATTGAACGAGTGAGGCATCGAGGGCGTTGAGTATGAAGAGAAAGAATAAGTCCTCGAAGGTCACCGTGAAGATACAGTCATGAATATCATGCTGAGGATAATGTGGCCTGAACTTGACGGTGCACCTGAGCACCATTGTCCCTCCGGCTTGTTGGCCTGTTCCATGTACCATGCATGCAATCTCTAGCAAGCCAGTCCTAGGGGTTCTATCGGGATGACTTTCTGGCATTTAACATGATCTCATCACAGTTCCCTTCTGCATCACGAAGCATCTGATCTTGATTGTCATCATGTAGCCTAACCAAATCGGAGCCACAATTGACATTATTCGGTAGCATATCATTGACTTTATCGGTGATGTCATTATTACTACCTTCCTACGTAATATGCTCTTCACCATGACTGGTCCAACATGCCTACCCCTTTTTGAAACCCCTTCGAATCAACTGCACTTTAATCTACGCTCGATTCTTAAACATCTTTAGATTCTCGCAATCAATGCATGGACAATACATATATTCCACCCTCTGATTCAACATATCCTCCTCGGTCGCTCTTGTAAAAGCAAAAACATGCCATTAATGTACTCTTCGCTCACACGGTTTCCAGCGTACATCTAGCTTCAGTCATACGTTACGCATATAATAATTTAGTATTAATATTGAGTTAATTAATTAGTATACTAGATATATATGATCTAAAGTAGCTATATGTGGCAAGAATAATTAATTAATTGAATTTAGTAGAAATAGACTATGAATTGACTAAACCCTAAACCGTAAACCATGCTAGATGTAAATAATCTTCTCTCTACATCAAGTTAGCTAGATATAAGCCATCTTCCATTCACCTTTCATCAAAAGCTAGCTAGATCTAAATTATAATGAAATTAGGAACAAATTACTAGCCATAGATTGTCAAGAACTTAATGGATCTATAGTCACTTTTGCCAAATAGTCTGCTTTCACCAAATGGCATTAAAGCCCTGCCTCTAGCTCAAAATAGTAGCTAAGATCTGGAATTTAAGATAGAGAGTCATCGGGTCTACACGCAATTAATATGGTGTAATTATCGCAGATAGTTTTTAACATAAACCATCTATGATGACTTAATTACCATAAACGGTTTGTAATACAAACCATCTATGAAGTATCACAGATGGTTCAAATAAAAAATAGTTTGTGATATTTGGTAATATCACAGACGATTCTTCTTAACAACATTCTGTGATACTTCACAAATGGTTTTTACCATGAACCGTCTATGATATTACCTCTTCACAAATAGTTTGTAGCGCTTGTAGCAACATAGACGGTCTCTAAACTAAAACCATCTGTGATTATATTTAATACTAATGGTTTTGGGTAACCGACTATGACGTGGTGTCTAGTATTAGGGTTTTTGTAGTAGTGCTCCTAGGGCTGACATGTCGTCTGACGTGGCTACTGGCGTGGAGGCTTGTGTGGCCCAACTCATGGGTCTATAGCATAGTGGTACTGACATTTGTGTCCCACACAACAGTGACTCAGTGCACGAAGACTAGGTCCATAGAGAAGATGTAGGGGTGGCTAGTGCGAAGTGGCATCAGTGCTGACGTCAGCTCGGTGCATGGACTTAAGTGACTATTCAATGTCCGAAGGGACGTACGTGATGACTGAGGGGTAGGCGGCGAGCAGCGAATGGGGCAAAGCGGCGGATGGCTCAATGGGGAGACGATGGAGACTCGTTGGTAGGAAGGATGGACTAGTGAGGAAGATGAAGACGGTGGCGAGCTCTGACAAAAGCGATGAGTACGGTGGCGCTCAGGTGAAGTCAGAACAATGACAATGCTTCGACATCGATGACTCAATGGCGAGGGGACGAGTGTCTGGGACAGGGGAAAAGACAAGGGGCGACATGACTACTTAAGGCACATATGCCGACAATACTGGAGATAAGGTCATCATAGATAGTTCAAAAATGTCATCACAGATGAATTCGTGAGCCGTCTAAGTTTCTGGGTCAGTAATGACATGAGGTCATCACCGACGGTTTTCGAGCTATCTGTGATACATATTATCACATATGGTTATTAACCTCATAATAGTCTATGATAGTTGACTACCATAGACGGTTTATAGTAGAAACTATCTGTGATATCTGATAAATCACGGATGGTTTCAACTACAAATTGTTTATGATAGTTAACTATCACACACAATTATGAGTTAATAATCATCTGTGATATTTTTTTGTATTCCTAAATCTATTTTTATTTGTTGGCTAGCATCAGGAAGTGCTTGCCATACTCTCTAAAACAAGCAGAAACACAACAAGTACATGTATACACCCAATTCACATTTATTTCAGAAATAAGAATAGCCATTTCACAAATAAATTAACTGAAATGAAATAAATTAACCATGCATGAACAAATACACATGTACCATTAAGTTTAATCTTATTTCAAATAATTTTACTCTACATTGTGGAACTCACCATCTTCTCTTATGACCTGACACATCAAGAAGTACGCACACTGTCCTCAAATTTTTCAGAGCTCAGCCTATTCCAATGCGGTTGTAGTGATAGTCACATCCCGTTGGTAGGAAGATCAATGTCGTGCATACATATAAATTGATAAGTATGAAATAATTATTGCATGATTGACAAACCTGAGAATGATTGGTCTTTGTGGAACCGAGGAGTAGTTCCATGTTGTGGCAAGCATAGTATCCACAGGTGTCACCCGACGGCTGCTGGTGGCACTGGAAAAAAATAAAATTTGTTGATTCGAGAGGCATTACTATGAAGTGTTATATGGGATTAATGTGTACTAGCAAATACCGGGAAATCTAGATCGTATCGCAGGGCGTTGATCCCTCCCTTGGATTTCTGTACAGTAGCAACATATGAAGCGAATGACCTACGTGATTCAAAAAAGTTAGTCTTGGTTATTGTGAAGGAAGGAAAGACTACAATAGAGTTATCTATGGAGGAAATGTGATTATCTATTAATTAATTGTTGGATAACTGTGAAGTCAGTTTTAGTCTTCTTTATGGAATCAAGGTATATTATCTTGTTCCATTTTGGTATAATTACAATTAGAATCCCGTGGAACCTACAGAGGTATGTCGTTATGGTCTTTAAACCAATGTTCATTGCACGGTTTGCACGTCGCTAGCAATGCATGTCATCATTCGGAGGCCTGCTGTTCTTTCGGGATCTTAAACAATTGAAAATTTTCGATCACTAGCTCTTTTCTCTTATCTTTGCTCAAGTCCTTCCTTGAACCGTACGTGATGTCAATCCATTCCCATGCAACTATTCCAACTATTCTTTGGAATGCGGACAATGCTAGATGAGGATTGAGAAGGGTCCCAGACGCATTGACATCCATGATGATAAATTGACCGTCAGGCCTTTTCGATAGTCCTCTTCCATGGCGTTGGATTTCCCAGAGGATGATGCATCACATGCATGAGGCGACGATGACGAAGAATGAGTGGACATCATCTTCACAAGATAATAAAAGTGATGAAGAAATAGAGAGTATTAGTGAACTGGCTGCCAGTAACAAATGACAATAAGCATTAATTCGAGCCTTGCCCCTACTGCCTTCTCGGTGGCTTGGATTGTTGGAAATTAGACGGTTTTAGCAATAATTTAGGTTAATTCCAAATATAAGTATTAACAGTAAAACATATATCCAGCAGTATGTAAATGACATAAAGATAAACCTATTATCTCTCAAAATAGATAAAAACATTTAGATCATTAACACATGATAATATGCATTTATGAATTGCATATTGTACAGATTAAAGTTGTGAATTTGCTCTTAGGTGAGGAGTTGCACAAGATTAAATCATAGCCTTCTTCCACTCTTTTCAATATATCAATAATCAAAGTGACTATCAATAATCAATGTGTTCTGCGATGAGGATGCAGAATATATTCTGAAACTATCGGAAAGAGAAGGGATGAATGATGTTATTGCTTAGTAGTTGGCACTTTGCTCCAAAAGGTATTGTTGTGGTTACAGACCAAACAGAGAGAGAGGTATGGTAGTGGAGAGTTAGGTGAGCAATGCTTAGGGTTTCCCCCATGGCCTGGATGGTATATATATAGTTACATGGGGAGTGTTTTACAATTATACCCTTACACTCAAGTATCCCTCTCAGGGGCATTTATGTCATTATACATGCCCATTTTGGGCCTTACAACATTATAACAGGCCGGCTGGGCTTAGGTGGGGGCCACCCCTACAATAGGAGCCTCTCATGGTGAAGGGCTTCACAGGCCAAAGCCATGTTGTCGAGCCATTTGGCCCCCTCTATCCCTACGGCCTGTGAACTTCTGTGTTGTTGGATGGAGCCCGATTGGTTGGCGATGAACGGGCTGCCGAGGTCGTCCTTGGCCACGGGGCCCCTGGGTGTCAGAGTCGAAGTCGAAGTGGAGGCAGGCTCCTGCTACGGAGACCCCCGGGTGCGGGCCAGGCCAGGCTCCCGTGCATAGTGCCAGGGGGTCGAGTGGGGGGCTTCGGCCGGTCTGGAGTCGACATGGCCCGACAGCTCCGCGGTCCGAAGATGATGTCTTAATGGCGGCGAGAATCGCGCTGACCCCTGATATGTCAGGGGCGGGCTGCTGCAGCCGTTCGCGCTGTCTCGATGAGAAGGTACACGTGGTGCGATGCGATTGGTGCTTCGTGAGCTGTCAGCAGTCACACGACCACGGTCGCGCGCCCCTTCCCGAGAAAAGCGGGACGCATGGCGGGATGCTACTGGCGCGTCGTGCGCTGTGCGGCAGCCTGCCACCACGCGCCCCTGACTGTCAGCGGTTGCGCTTCCCGATCGTGGGGGGCCGAACCGCTGGGCTCCTGCCGGTTGCATTTCCGATCATGGGGGAGGTGAGGAGGCTTTATAAAGCGTTGCCACCGGCATGCGAACGCTCCTCTCGGCTGCTCGTTTGCCATTGCTTTGCTCTCTTTTTCCTCGTTTTGTTGCGCAATCTGCCCTTGCCCCTTCTTCTTCTGCCTTCTACTGTAGAGGAGGATGGCGTGCCGTGAAGATCCCGCTCGTCAGCTCAGCGGAAGCGCCTCGTCTAGTCAGCGCGGTGTGTCGCCGCCACCGACGGAATACACTATGGTAGTTCGCAACCCACCGCGAGTCGACAAGTGGTGGGACACCATGAAGAAGTCAGGAGGCTGCTGCTCCCGTGTGTTAGGGCGAAGTCTCGCTACGGAGGAGATGATCCAGACTCTCCTCCGGGAGAAAAAGCTGGAGGAGCGTGCCGGGGTTCGCCTGCCCCGCGGCGACGAGACAGAGCCGCACCCAGGGCAGACGAAGGCGATTGTCTTTGTCGCGTTCTTTGATGTCGGGCTTTGGATGCCCTCGACGATCTTCGTCGGTGAGGTCTTGCGGGCTTATGGTTTGGAGCTGGCGCAGCTGACCCCGAACGTGATAGTCCGCCTGACCGTTTATGCGTGGGCAGCGCGGACAGAAGGTGTCCGCCCCAGCGCGAACCTGTTCGCCCTTCTGCATGACGCGCGCTGCCAGCCGAAGAAGGTCGAAGGGGGGGCATTGTCGAACTTCGGCAGTGTCAACTTCGTGCTGAGGTCACAGTGCATGAAGCTCTTCCCCTCGCTGGTGACGCGAGGGAAGTGGGAGTCCGGCTGGATGCGACGGTGGTTCTACCACCATGTAACGATCACCAGCGATCTTCAGTGCCGAGGACAGTCAATATCCTTCAACAGCTCACCGGGATTGAGGCCGAAGGGCAGCGACGAGCAGAAGGTGCGGAGGCTTGCCGGTATCGCCTTCCGATTCAACATGCGCCATCTCGCCAAGGAGTTTACTATGTATGGGGTGTCGCCACTCTCTGGACGGTGGAAGTACGAGTGGAGTCGCACCCGACGAGATGGCATTCACCCAACCGTATCTTCCCTTCCGAAGCCCTCCGCTCCTTGTAAGCTCTTCTGCCCTATGGGTGCGCACACGCATATGTATGCATGCGACTGTTTGGGAACAATACCTTACTTTTGCATGCAGGTCTCCAGCTGGAGGACACGGAGCGCGCAGTGGTTGCACTCCTTGGGCCGTACACGGCCAAGGAGCATAAGCTGCGCGAAGCTGCAACCGCCTCGGCAAAGCAGGGGCGGGTGAATCAGGTATGCGAGGCCCTGGGCATCCCCGTGCCCGACCGCGCAGTGCCGGCAATGGTACTGAGTCATCGTCGCAATGGCGACAGCAAGGTGGGGGCGTCTCCTTCCCAGCGCAGGGCTCGGTCTGGTCCCACGGCACCCAGCCCATCGCCCATGTCTCCGATTGGGACTGTCGAGACCAAGGGTACGATTGTCGCCGGGTCCGAACCCGTCGGGTCGGGGGAGCATGCTGCCCTCAGAGAGGGGGCTTCGGGCGGCGCCGAGGAGACGGGCCATAGTGCCGACGCTCCGGAGGATGAGGCCTCGTCGCCTGTATCGGCCACCGAGGACCTGCCGTCTGCGCCAGTCATTACGGCCATTGGAGCGGCTGAGGAAGCGTCGCCCAAATCCCCAAGGGCGAAGCGTCCCCGGATACGGTCGCCCCCAGCCTCGAGGAGGCGGTTCAATGTGGTGGGCGCGGTCGCCGGGAACCTGGAGTCCGACGGGGAAGCCGAGGAGGAAATCGTCGCTCCCTGGGTCGATGAACCCCCACGACCCAAACGGAGGCTGAGCGGACACCTCCCCGTGCCTTGGAGGGTGTCGAAGGTAGGCGTGATTCCTTTTCCCCCCGCGACTTCGCGAAGCTCTCTCCAATTTTCTCACTCATTCCGTCGTCGACATCAGCCGAGACGAGGTGTCCCGGACGCGGCCAAGGATCGAGCAATGGAGATGTCCGTAAAGTCTCTGGCCTTGTTGCGCAGGACGCGACGTGGGCGCCTGGTGCTGCCAAAGCCACTGGCGCGGAGGCGCCGAGGCCCGCCATCTCTGATTTCAACCCTCGACCAGAGATGCTTCGCGTCCTTCACGAGGTCGCAGAGTGCGTCGATAGCAGCCTGGATCGACGGGTGCTGTCGTCATGCGGGGGAGATCTTTTGGCGCTCATGTTGGGTGCCTCAGAGATGAGGGTAAGTGCCTACGTTCGTGGCCTACACCGTTGTCGAGTACAAAGCTAACACTCGCAGTGTTTTTTTAGACGCTTGCTCTCAGCCGAGCCCTGGAGGAGACTCGCACCCACGAGCGGAGCGTGCTGGAGGGCCAGCTTCGTGCTTCCGACGAGGCTCACGCCGCCAAGGATGAGCGTATTCGCATGCTGGAGGCAGAAAGCCCGAGGGCGATTTCCGACGCGCAGATGCTTGATGTGAATGCGGAGTGCGCAGTGGTGGCAGCGCAACGTGCCACGGAGGAGACCCAGCGCGCCGCAGTGGAGAAGCGCACCGGCTTGCTTCAGCAAATTAGCACGCTGGAGGAGGAGAATGCCCATCTCGCCACGTCCCTTGAGGAGAGGAACCGCACCTTGGGCGACGCGTCGGTGGCGACGTGGAGGGCGATGAAGTCTTTGGAGAGGGCCCTCCGGTACTTTCCGTTGATGTGCCGGACGTTACGCACGGCCCCACAGATCTGGCGCAGACGCTTCAGCGAATCGAAGAGGGCTCGAGCCTCGCCCTCCGCGGTGCCAGCGATCACTGCGTCTTCTCCAGCGCTTGCCTCGCCTTTGCCATGCTCCACACCCGGGGGTGTGAACACGTCAACGAGCTGGTCGACCCCCAGCTGGATCTGCCAGCCCAAGCCAGGGCGATGTCCCGTGCCATTCGCGCCACCCAGCCCGCCCTCCAGACTTTCTATGATCGGATCTGGGGCTACATCGGGGAGGACGCGGCCAAGGTTGTGCTGCGGCGAACAATGCATCGGGAGGGGAACTTCATCCGGTGGCTCGAGGAAGTTCCCCGGCGCAACGAAGATGGCACGAACCCATAGGTGTGATGCTGGGATCCGCTGTGTGCTGCTATGTATGCCTCGTTGTGCGGTTGTTGCCCTGTGGGCCCCTCCTTTTTGTATGAATGAAACAACACTTGCCCAAGGTGTTTTGTCGTTGCGTATTATTCCTGCTCTGGGCAGATGTCTCATGTAAAGGTTAGCCTCTTGCGCCCAACTTCGCTCCACTTGATGACCGTAGCGCTTCGTAACCGAGGTAGACGCGCGAGCGCTCCGTCCCCTACCCTTCAAAGTGGTGGCAGCGGAGCTGGCGCCTAGTCGAAGTAGACGCGCGGGGTCGAGCCTCTACTGCGTCCCATTTACACTCCGTAAAGTGCGCTGCAGAGGCAAGCTTCTACTGCGTCTTATTTATACTCCATAAAGTGTGTGGGAACGTTAACCACGTCTTGTTTATACTCTGAAGAGTACGCGTAGGGCAACGCCCACACGTGTGCGGGGACATCCGCATCTTGTTTATACTCAGTAGAGTGCATAGGGACAACATCCGCGTCTTATTTATACTCCGTAGAGTGCGTGGGAACGTCAACCACGTCTTGTTTATACTCCGAAGAGTACACGTAGGGGCAATGCCCACATGTGCGCGGGGACATCCGTGTTTTGTTTATACTCAGTAGAGTATGCATGGACAACATCCGTGTCTTATTTATACTCCATAGAGTGCGCGCGGAGGCGAACCTCGACGCTGTGTCTTATTTATACTCCGTAGAGTGCGTGCGGAGGCAGCCTCAACGTTGTGTCTTGTTTATACTCCGTAGAGTTCGCGCAGAGGCATCCCCCGCTGCGTCTTATTTATACTCTGTAGAGTGCGTGCAGAGGCGGACCTCGACGATACGTCTTATTTATACTCCGTAGAGTGCGTACGGAGGTGGACCTCGACGCTACGTCTTATTTATACTCCGTAGAGTGCGTGCGGAGGCGGACCTCGACGCTACGTCTTATTTATACTCCGTAGAGTGCGTGCGGAGGCGGACCTCGACGCTACGTCTTATTTATACTCCGTAGAGTGTGTGCGGAGGCGGACCTCGACACTACGTCTTATTTATACTCTGTAGAGTGCGTGTCGAGGCGGACCTGGACGCTACGTCTTATTTATACTCCGTAGAGTGCGTGCGAAGGCGGACCTCGACGCAACGTCTTATTTATACTCCGTAGAGTGCGTGCAGAGGCGGACCTCGACGTTACGTCTTATTTGTACTCCGTAGAGTGCGTGCGGAGGCGGACCTCGACGCTACGTCTTATTTATACTCTGTAGAGTGTGTGCGGAGGCGGACCTCCGCGCGTCTATGCACAGGATGAGAGCTTGGCAAACGATCGGCTTTACTGAAATCTCGTTTGCGCGGGTGAGCATCGTACAATGGTCGTAGTGCCTAGCTTGCTACAGGCTTCCATTCTGTGCTAAACATAGTACTGAGTGAGAGAGGTATGGTAGTGGAGAGTTAGGTGAGCAATGCTTAGGGTTTCTCCCATGGCTTGGATGGTATATATATATAGTTACATGGGGAGTGTTTTACAATTATACCCTTACACTCAAGTATCCCTCTCAGGGGCATTATATCATTATACATGCCCATTTTGGGCCTTACAACCTTCTAACAGGCCGGCTGGGCTTAGGTGGGGGCCACCCCTACAATAGTATCTTTAGTGTTGAGTCAACATACTGGCTGGTTATGAGCTCAAACATAATGGTGAGGGGGAAGGGAGCAATGTGGCATCACACAATGCGGAGGTGGGAATTAGGTAGAACCACATATGGAGTTTAAAGTTAAACTGCCCGAATAAGATCAACAATTTCTTATGGAGGCTGGGACACGATAGTTTGGCATTGAGGGTAAATCTGAGGAAAAGAGGGATAGACGTTGACACAAGGTGTCTAGTGTGTCTGCGGCTAGATGACAACAGTGGGCACTTGTTTTTCAACTGCAGGTATGTCAAGCCTTTCTGGAGGGCAACAAAACTTGAAGGATATCAGAGCTAGCAGAATACTTCAATTGATAGTCACAGTGATCTCTAATATGACAAGTTTCCTCATCGAGCTATCTCAAAAAGCCCACAATCTGTTATGCAAAAGTCCTCCCAATTGTAGTAATATTCACAGATTTTCAAAGATAATGAACTGAACTACTAGCACGACAAACTTTATGCAGGATAGAAATTTCAGAAAGTAAAAGCTCACTGGGCAATGGTAATCCAAGCCGCCAAGAAGGCAGTAGGGGCAAGGCTCATCGCAAGAATGATGTACCCCATGATGCCATGAGCCATGAGTACAGAGCAATGGTTCTACTTTATAACCATCTGTGATAAGTTAACATCATAGACGGCTCTACTTTATAACCATCTGTGATAAGTTAACATCATAAGCAGTTTTATTTTATAGCCGTCTGTGATAACTACACATCACAAACAGTTCTAAAGTAGAACCATCTGTGAATTACTTTTCATAAATGCAAATTCACATATATATCACACATTCTCATATACATAAATGCAAATTCACATATACATCATGCATTCTCATATACATAAATGCAAATTCATATATATATATATATATATATATATCACACATTCTCATATACATAAATGCAAATTCACATATATAGCACACATTCTCGTATACATAAATGCAAATATAGAACAGATGACACATAAACATTTCATTCACCAGTCCACTTGCTTATTTTCTTTAAAAATTAGCCCTTCATGATGATCGACATGTATGTAGTTGTTTCATCACGTTATTCTTCCTTGACCCTTACGCTATTTCTAAAAGGAGACAACTCATCAAATTGATTGTATTCTTCCTTGTCCATTACATTCTCAACTCTGACAATCCTCCTTTTTCTATGGAGAACTACATGGCGCTTCTTATTTGCCTGGTTGGTTACATAGAAAACTTGTACAACTTTGTTAGCAAATACGAATAGTTTGTCTTTATATCTGACACGTTTGAGGTCCACATGACATCGTGTTTGTCGATCTTCACCTGTGGGAGATGGACCCAATGGCACCGAAATAAGGGAATCTTGAAAAGCACGTAGTCGAGCTTCCAAATCTTCTCTATGAACCCATAATAGGATCTCCTCAACCCATTGGTACTAAACACATCTATGTGGACACCACTGTTCTAGTTAATGCTCTTTACATCATGAGTCTATATATAGAATGTGTACCTATTTATATCATATCTTTGCCATATCACAACTGTAAATGCTGACCCTTTTGCCAACCATGTCAGCATATTATTTGACGAGCTCCTAGCGAGTCGCTCCTTCAACCATTGGTTAAACTGACTATTGTGTTGTCTCATGATCCAAACATTTGACTACTCCTGATTCTGTTACTAAAGCACATCCTTGTGCTGGTCGATGAACCGGGACACTTCAGTTATGTGTTGCAAGACAATAAAATGGGCTTAAGCATATGCATCTATATCTGAAGTGAATGCTTTCCTTCTAATGGTCCCGATACCCTCGAGCCTCCCCTCATGGCGAGATTGAGGCACACCTATCGGTTCAGTCTAAGCCATGTAATCGACATAGAACTCAATGACCTCTCCGATTGCATAACCTTCGCGATGCTGCTCTCCAGTCGAGATCGATTTCGTACATAGGACTTGAAAATTCTCATGAATCTCTCGAACGGGTACATGCTACGTAGGATCACGAGTCCGCATATCTTTATCTCTCTAACAATGTGAACAATGAGATGGACCATGATATAAAAAAATGATGGAGGGAAATATATCTCAAGATGACATAGAGTCATCACATCTCAAGATGACATAGAGTCATCACCATCTCATCCTACAGAGCATCTAATCCTTCGGGATCGATTACCTTCTAAGCAATTATGTTAAAGAAATAACACAGCATCATGATTGCCTCTAGGATCTTGATCGGCAAAGTATTTCTAATTGCAATATGGAGCATCTGTGTCATCAGCACATGACAATCATGAGACTTCATGTCAATTAACATCAAATCTTCCATCAAAACAAGTTTCTACATGTTGACGGAGTAACTAGACAGAACTTTCATACCATGCAAGCACTGGCATGGTTCAGTTCTCTCAACTTTGGGCAAAGTATAACAAGTAGGGGGAAGGTATGTTCATCCTTTATCGGTCTTTGTCGGTGCTAACTCAGGTTTGATGTCCATATCAACCAAGTCATGCTGTGCATTGACACCATCATTTGTTTTGTCACGAACATTCAGTAAGAGACCAATCAAGTTGTCACATATATTTTTCTCTACATGCATGACATCGATGTAGTGGTAAACTTCCATGTGCTCCTAATAAGGTAAGTCCCAAAATATTGATCTCTTCTTCCAGATGTTCCTCTCACGGGTCGTACATTTACGTCCCTTTCTGAGCACAACATCTAAATCCTTAACCATATCATAGACCTCTTTTTCCACTTAAATGCCTTGGAGCTGAACTGTCCTCTTTCTCTCCATCGAATTATTTCTTCATCCTGCGGTATAGGTGAGCTCTCCAAAGAAACCTACGGTGATGCATGTACACGGTTTTACGCAAGTGCTTCAACCACACACTCTCAGTATCATCTAAGCAGTGAGTACAGGCTTTGGCCCTTTTGTACTCTGGCCTAATAGTTTAGCAAGGGCAGAATAATCATTTATGGTGCAGAACAACAAGGAGCATAAAGTAAAGTTCTCCCATTTGTACGCATCCTATACCTGTACCCCTTCGATCCATAGTATTTTTAGATCTTCCACCAACGGTGCTAGGTACATATTGATACGGACCAACTAAGGATTAGTTGATGCGTAGCGATGGCCCGATCTTTCCCGATACATTCAGCAAGGTTCCTTCTCCTTGTCTTGACGTAGCCAACAATCTTGATAAGGGCAATTTGCACTACTATGCAAGGTGCACAGTAGAAGCAATCACCAAACTCCCCAAACCGTGAATTCAGCAAGAAGACACGAATTAGAAGAGATGAACCTTGTAGATTTGATGGGCAATCTCAAGAATCTCCTATTCTTACCTTGCACCAACTCAACAAACTCCAATGAGAAAACCTTGCAATCACGCAATCTGGCCGCCAACAACCATCATTGTGATTTTCTCCTTTATTTCACAAGCATAAAAACTTGTCATATCATAGCCTAAGTTACAATGGGGCTACGGCTCTAGCCTTATATTGGTGCACAATGCACGGCCTTGACTAAAACTCACGCACAACCTGGCCTAAGGCCGAAACAAACTCCAATACGAACTAAAAACGAAATACCTAAACTGCTACCTCTGGATTCTCTCTCAATTTGCAATGTGACCATGAGGATTCCATGGCTGGCACCTTATCCATTGTATGGGGCATTGAAGTAGCTTTCCAACGAGTCCAAGAACGCCCAAATCGGACTCCGTTGTAAAAGTTATGGGTGTTTTAATGTTTGACTTCCTATCTGACCCGAACCGAATCCGAATTGAATTCAAATTTTATAGGTTTCCTTTTCTTGTTCAAGGGGCTTCCAAATCTGTTTGGAACCTGAAAAGAAGTCCTTTGGAAAGCCATGGTATGGTCAGATTTTACCCTTACTTGTATTGCAATACTTGAACTCTCTATGTTTGGCAAGTCTCGCGCGTCTCTCCGGACAGCCCGTGCAGCAATCAATGAAGTTGACATAACTTTGTGTAGGAAGCTCCAAATCATGCGCTGGTTGATTCGTTAGAAAATAGGCTTCATTAGCTTTCCAAATATGTATTTTGTGTGCATTAAAAACCTCAGAATTGGCGTTGCAATCTTCATGAACATTGTGGATAGAACTGCAATCACGAAAACTTGATTGATCTTGTGTCTTCCTCTTAACCCAAACTAGCTTTCTTTCTTTACCATCCACACCTCTAATTCCATGCATTGTTGGCTTGTTTGCATTACGCAAAGGAGGAATCACATAAGCATGTGCACGAACTACGATATTCTTCATTCTCCCATGACCGATTGCTTCTTTCTCCTTACGCAATTCAGAGCTACTAGGCCTTGTAACTTCAGATTGCATGGGTGAAGTACAAATCAATGTAGTATTCACACTCTTGCCCACATCATCCCCTCCCCCTTCAAGAGAAACCGTGCTCGGTTTCGTGGTAATCTGCACAAGCTCTTTGCTCTTGATGGCAATATCAGAAATAATCTCCTCATCTCTCTTGGGCAGCAAAGATTGAAATACACCTTTATACATAAAAGTAAAACGATTGGCTCTCCCTTGGTGTGTAACATTGCGATCAAACTGCCACGGACGCCCCAACATGATGTTACACATGTGCATAGTCACGACGTCACACTCCACCTTGTCTTCATAACCATCAATTGAAAACGGCATGCGAACTTTATGAGTAACTTTCAGCTTACCAACATTGTGAAGCCATTGCATATAGTATGGCTTAGGATGACGCCATGTGGTTAATGAGAGTCCATCAACCACGCCCTTCCTGATCACATTGTTGTAGCTTCCACCATCGATTATAAACTTGCACCGTTTGCCTTTGATCATGCATTGGGTTTGAAAAACACCACGTCGCTGCCCCTTCTCAACAATCAGCTTATTGTCACCATCCACCTTATGAGTGTAATACCCTGAATGTCGTTTCGGCGTCAGCTTTAAATTAATCGCGGAGTCGTCGATTTTTCAGTAAATCGCGCGAAGGGAAAAATAAAAATTATGGAATAGTGTAAAATGAATAAAATAAATAAATAAAATCTCTAAGAGAGTGGGCCGACCACCTTGGGCCTTCCGGCCCAAGGGGTGGCCGCACCCCCTCCCCCTAAAAACCCTAGCCGCCTGCCCTCTCCCCCCTTGGTCGCCACCCCCTCTTTTCCCACCCCCTGGCCGCACCCCCCTCCCAGGTTGCGCCTCCAACACCCCTCCACAGCTGCTGTCCATTGGAGCAAAGGAGGAAGAGAAGGAAGAAGAAGAAAGGGAAAAGAAGGAAGAAGAAGAGAAGGAGGAGAAGAAGAGGAGGAAAGAAGAGGGGTGATCCCAAGGGATCCTCTAGGTAATTTTTCCCAATCCCAAACCCTTATAGTTTTAGAGTAATTAGGGTTCATGGTACGAGATTAGAAGGGGATTAGCAGATTGATTACCCGATTAGAGATTTCCTGTTGTCTGCCTGTAGATCAATCCGTGCAGCACGTCTGTTTGCGCAGTTTAGACCTATGAAATGATTTTTCCTGCGGATATTCCCAAAAGGAAAATTGTAGAGGATGATGAAACACACCTACTGAAGTTTTTTAGAATTTTTGGCCGTGGGATTTGGGCGTAGCAGGGTCGGAAACTTCGCTGTCCGACAGGGGTACAGATTGGGGCAGATTGCTGTTCAAGGGTGATTTAGGGGTAGAAGATGATTTTTATGATTTTGGTCGAAATTGAGAAAAATGTAGGTAATTCAATAATGTAACTTCTATATAAAAGTTATAATTTTTAAAGCCTTACACTGTGGTTGGGACGCGTTAGAATCTGGCTGCCCAGATTGCCAGAACAGAGAACGTCCTCTGCTTTGCGCATTAAGTTACACCTTGCTAGGATTGAAATAAAAATATGTGATCTACATGAAAAGTGAAGGTATTTAAGTGAGGAATCCAGAAATATAACATTTTCTGTAAATGACTTATTATTGTTAAAGATACAAAAATATTAAGCAGCGCTGCTGCAGTGGGTAGATTGAAGAATCGTTAAGCAGAGGCGATTATGTGTGGGTTCGGGGTTCTAGCGACGCCTTTACTTCTTAAGATGCGTTTTCATTGCTGTTGTATTGTGCTGAGAAGTACTTTTGGGCAGGTGGTTTTGCTCCTAAACGCACGTGATTCGCTTCGCTTCGTCGGTAGAGGCAAGTAAACGTAGCGGATGTGCTACCTTTTAACTCGTTATTCTTACTACTTGCAATTTACATGATTCTCGTAACTTGATATGTTATGCCATGGTTGTATGATTTCTAAATGAGGTTGTGGTAGCAATTATTGATCAATTGACATGCTTTGGATGAATTGCTTGTAGTCATGTGGTAATCTGTTTAATATGCTAATTGCGGAATATGAATAATAAATACATGGTGGATATGTGGTTGTGGATATGTTGATGAGCATGTTGATGCTCCTTTGAGGTCGGAATTCATGTGGTTTATGATTATCATATCATTCATATCATGTCATGACATTTGCATATGTGGATGTCGCCGCACTTAGCCGCGACCGTACCGGTACAGCATCGTATATTGCCATAATACGATGCACACTCTTATTCTATTGGGAAAGAGTGCTGTGAAGCATAGCATGATAGCATTCATATGCATTCATTTGTGGGTGGAATGACTATATTCAAATGCCAATTAATTATGAAATTTATGAGGTATGATTCATGGAAGTCTGTGGTGATTTAAATAATTGTGGTCATGATTTGTGGTTGTGGTTGTATGGAAATATAAAGGATGATGTATAATTGGTTGTAGTTTGAATAGCCTGTTAAACAATTTTTTTGCTGAGATTTTTATCTCATCCTTGTTCCCCCCTACAGGTAATCAATGAGCATGCATGGGAAGGGTAGAGCGGCACCACAATAATGCACTTAGATCATAGATTTATGCTGAAATAAAAATGAAGTGATTCTAGTCTTTCGCCTAGCTATCTCGTCAATGTTTACTTTATCTTAAAAGTGTTAAACTTGTGAACTATTCTTTGGTTAAATTGTTGGAGGTTGATTTCAATTATTGAATTGTTATCACTATCCTATTTCGCTTAGTTGATTATGCTTCCGCTTATCTTATATTGTTTTTAGCAATTGTTGCCAGTTTAATTATCTTGTAACTTGGCTTGTTGTGGAGTGGTTTTAGTGGCATCCCAGGGTAATGTGGGTCTTGGGGTGTTACAGTTGGTATCAGAGCGGGCGTTAGGTCCGTGGTAATTAAATTATTAAATTGACACACTGGTGCACAGTAGGATGGGATGGGTCAAGCATTTCATTTATGCTTTTGACATGTTGTATTGATGATTTACGTTATGAGATGATCTTGTATGATTATGATTTGCTCCTATGACTGTTATGAGTGAGGATAGTCAATGATAAGATGTAGAGGATGTAGTTGCTACCTTGGCATTGCCAGATTATACCACTGTTCGCGGTATGGGGATAGCGATGTAGTTACCTCGGGTATCTTAGTTGCAGATGTTGTGAGTGAGTTTCTTAGAAAAGTTGTTATCTTCCTTGTGTTGATTTTGGCCAATTCTTGGCCTATTGCGGTTAATGAATTTCTCTTGAGTTAACGGTTCATTGCAGTTGTTGGGTTCCAGTAGGCCTTTAATTGTCCTTGAGACAAATATTGTTTCTTTTTAGTGATGAGTTGCTTTTGTTGCTCGTGAGTAGTGTTATTTTGCGAGATGGATACTTCATTGTTGTTTCTATCTCTCTTATTGAAAAACATGGCTCATTTATTCGTTTGACATTTTTTTTGAAAAAAACTCAAAGCTTTATGTTGGGAGTTCATTAACTTGTGGAAGCTGTGGCTCTATGCATTTTGTGGGTTATTTCGAGTGTTGAGGTTTGATTCCTCTCTTTTCTAAAAGGAAGTGTTAAAACCCTTTGTGATATTTTGTTGTGTCTAAGTAGGAGGTGGCAATTATGTAAATAAATGATAAGTTGCGAATTATCAAGTTGAGATGCTAGCGTGGTGCATAAATAATTTCTGCCAACATCCTTAGAAGTGAAGTTGATTAATATGATTTTGTCCTATTGTAGTTTCTTGAAGAATTGTGGCTAAGAATTTGTCAATACATGTTTAGAACTCATGCAATTATTGAGGAATATATCAAAATTGGTTTCATTATTGTGGTTGTTTAAATTCCCAACTTGTCAGGTAGATTGGATTGATTGATCTTAAATAATTAATCTGCCCATTTGAGATGGTTAAGTTAGGAGGTGTTGAAATATTGCCTTGGTAATATTAACCTTTAATATGTCCTCCCCTTACATACTTGTTGAGCATGTACAACTGCTAAATTCATGTAACTTATGCCGTGTTAAATTATTGACACATGTATAAAGAAATAGATGAAGGTTGATGTATTGACTTGTGGAATCTTGTCTTATAAAGCTGGTATTATTGACGTTTAAAGTTATTTCGTTCTAAATTTCTGAACGTAAGGCGGGACATTGAATCTATGCTCATGATTGTTTTTATGATTGCAAAACAGAGTTAGGATCATGAATGCTGTTATGACAAAATAATAATCAATTATTGCCAGTAATGACTAGAGTGCAATCAATTTGTGCTAAATTAGAGTTGAGCATCAATAAGAATTGAATGTATGAAATCTAATAAGAGATTTATACTAGCATGTTTTGTGAGATTGTCATGTTCTAGTATCATCTTGTTTAAGAGCTTTGTTATATTATGGTGGCTTATGCACTAAGTTTTCCTGGATTAAGTAGTTGGAATCTTACTTACATAATAAGAACATGATGAAGTGATTTATGGTGTTCCTTTTCGAAAAATATGAAGGAGTAAGAGGATATGATGATTCTTGCAAAGAGTATTTTATCTTGTTGTTAATACAATTGATAGCATGTAGTTGTGATTATGGTGTTGATGGGTCTTGGGGTGTTACAATGAGTCATCAAAGTTGGACCAACCTCAGGATCACAATACACAACTTCTCGCGAAGAATCATTGAATTTTTCATCATGTTCAAATTCCTCGCTTTCGCTCTCCATAACATATTCCTCATGTGTGAGCAACACCTTCCTTGCATTTGGGCAATCCCTCATCATGTGACCCCTACCCTTATACTTGAAACACTCAATTTGACTTGTTCTAGTGGTGGAAAAAGTGCTAGAATCAGATTTGGATGCCTCCTTGCCAGCTGAACTTGTCACCTTAGATGCTTCTTTAAACGGAGTTCCAACCGATTTAGTGGATGCAACCGGCTTAGAACTTATGCCTCCTTCGCCCTCTTGCTGATTTGGGCGCCTCCAAGTTGATGTATGAGTTCGGGCAACCTTGGGATGGTTGTCTTTTACCCATTGTTCAGCATGCTCTACTTGGTGAAGTAGCTCTTGTACGGTGTCGTATTGCATCAAATCAACACGATTCCGCACATCGTCGTTCAGCCCTTCAAAGAATCTTGTCTAGTAGCCTCCTCGGACTCACGAACTCTGGTACGAATCATGAACACTTGTATCTCCTAATAGTATTCATCCACGGACTTGGAGCCTTGATTCAACCATCGTAGCTTTGTATGCAGTGTGTGTGTGTAGTATGCTGGTACAAAACGGTCCCTCATGACTCGCTTCATCGCCTCCCAAGTGTGTGGATGTTCACCTGCACGGTTCAATTGATCCCACCAAATAATAGCGTATTCGGCGAACTCAATCGAAGCAACACGAACCTTCTTTTCTTCGGAGTAGTTGTGGTTGTCAAAAATTTGATTTGCACGCATTTCCCACTCCAATAAGCCTCCGCATCAGCTCTACCCTTGAACTCTGGTATGGTGATTTTGATGCGACCAATACTGTCGTCCTCACGGTCCACACCTCCTCCACAGTGTCCTCCATGTTGTTAGTGATATGCCCTAGAGGCAACATGGAGATGTTGTGTATATCACATACTATGTTTATGATACATTACTTTGTTCCTTGAAATAGACATTATCATTATTGATTAATGAGTATGTGACTTATTCATGAGACTCTTAATGCTAAAATGTTGCTATTTCTAAATGATCCCTGATCATATATCATATGAGGAACAAATATGATTCAAAGATCAGCATATGTATTGATTGATGATCATGTCTCATGGATCATGGTATGGTGATACCAAATCAATAATATGGACATGTGTTAGTGAACATATGTTGGATAGACCCGCCATGAGACACTGCAGAGATTCCATGTGTCATCAGTTGGTCTCAAGTAGTGTTTATGTGGAATCCTTAGACTTGAGATCATCATGGTTCCCAACATGCGTAGTAGCTTATTTTGGGACTACTAAACACTACTCCGTAACTGGGTAGTCATAAAAGTAGTCTTCGGGTTTGCCATGAAACATGTAGTGGGATGTGAATGATCAAGATAGAATTTGCCCCTCCTTATGGGAGAGATATCTCTGGGCCCCTCGATGTAATGGATTATGAAAGTGCATGGCCATGCCAAGGTGATTGAGGAGTCAATCACAAGTTTATAATCCATCACGGAATCGAGAGAGTGATTGAGCTATTAAGAGGATGACACAGGTCTCACCTTGAGCTCAATCTATATCGTGAGGCAAAGGGATTCGTACATGAGAACATTACAGGTTCAGCTGATATGATCTTTACGTATACTTTGGGGTTAATATGTCTTACTAGAGGCCGCTATTAATAGGGTGACCGAAAAGGCGTTTCCGGGTCGCGACCAAGTATACGTGAACCTACAGGGTCGCACGCTTAACGGGTTGGAACACTAATTCGAATATGATTCGGATGTGGGCTCAATTCGGATAGAGATCCGAATAGACTCCTATTGGGCCTCGGTCCACAAGGCCCAAGTGAGGAGGTCTATGTATATGGCGGCGAGGGGCTGAGGAACACACGCTTCTGTTAACCTCTAGCAAAACCCTAGCCGCCACCTCCCGAGCCAAACCCTAGCCGCTCACGAGTGCTAGTACACTCGCGATCGGCGTTCCAGCCCCGGACGTGTGGATACCGGTGGAGGCACTGCTCGTTGCGGTGCTGATCAGCATCAACAACCTACAGATTGGATCTGCTCGTGGTGTGGTTGATCGCGTGGAGGAGACGATCTGTTCGGTACGATCGGCTAATTCCACTACTACCTCGACGCGCGTGGTTGGATCAGCTTCTCCAACTCTTCTTCCGCTGCGCTACGTGTCTAGTGGTAATGATCCATGATCCCTCCTCAAGCATGATGTCCTTGTGTGCGCGATAGAAAAGTTTTGTTTTCTGCTTTTGTAGCCTACACGCATTCCTACAGTGGTATCAGAGCCTTCTTGCTTAGTTTGCGATCTGGATCAGCTCATATGTTGATATGCGGTAGTAGTAGATTGGATCTATTACAGTCTATAGATCAGTTGGTTCATGTGATGAATCGGTGGTAGCACGGGTTGATGAGATCAATCGGTCAATAGGGGTTAGAAGAGGTGCAGATTGTATCACTACTAGTGCCCTAGAGATTGTCTCGGATCGACATAAGGTGGTTATGTCGAATACTAGTAGGATATGAATTTGATAGCCTTGGGCCAATGGAAAAACTAGTGTCATAGAGAATGTCTCGGATCGGCATAAGGTGGTTATGTCGAATACTAGTAGGTTACGGATCTGATAGCCTCGGCCCAGTGGAAAAACTAGCGTCCTAGAGAATGTCTCGGATCGGCATAAACTGGTTGTGCCGAATAGTTTTTCCATAGCGATTTCATACTAGCGGGACCGCCGTGCGTACCCCCCTTGTATAGCGTCATGGGTTCACATCGTTAGGTAGAATGCGATTCTACGTCTAACTTGTTTTTGCAGGGAATGGTGTGAATAGTATGACCCTATAGCTTATTGGAATGTATGAGATGTATGTGATGCATGTAACATTCGTTCATGGCCTGCGTGTCATGATTATTTCAGCTATTGTTAGCTGTCTATATTGTATTTAACGACCTGCGTGTCGACCTTAATGCTTGAATCTATCTTTGTAATCTTCAATTTCTAGCTATTATAGGTAGTAGCCTAGTTTTGAGGTTATAGGCTTTCAAGCATGGTGGCCTAAAGGAGTGATGTGGAGGATGGAGATCGTCTACACCTACATGGAGATGGATATCACCATTTTTGGGCCATACTACTTCACAGTTAAATGTGTTTATCTATGATGTTATCTATCTTATTCTTATGCAATGATATATGTGATATGTTGCTTTGGTAGGATAGAATCCCTCATAAAAATTAAGTGTTAATGCCCTTCCATATGTTGCACCAAAAGATAATGATCACCGTATGGTAGGTCTACCAAAGTAGAGTGCCGTCGGTTATCATCATTATTTGGAGTAGATGTCGGACATCTACATGCGGAAGCATTTGGTTTACTTAACAAGGTTATCAAAATAGTTTTGGACCTTGGGGCATAGGTTGGGGTCGGGGCATACTCATGTCACTAGTTTTTTAGCCGTGATGCCAAAGCTCACTAGGAATTAGTGAAATGAGGATCTTGACCCACTATGTAACTTAGAGGGAGTTTTGTTGCAAAACACATAGTGGGAGTCTTTTGTTAAATAGTTTAATAAAAGATGAACATAAACATAGTGCTAAACTTTGCATATTCTTGTGTTGTAGATCATGTCAGCTAACGCCGCATCCAGTACTTTTAATTTGCGATCTATTCTTGAGAAAGAAAAACTCAATGGAACAAACTTTATGGATTGGTATCGCAACTTGAGAATTGTTCTCAAGCAAGAGCGCAAGGAGTATGTACTTGAGTCTCCTTACCCCGAAGACTTGCCTGATAATGCTACTGCGGCTGCACGGAGAGCTTATGAGAAGCAAACGAATGATTACCTTGATGTGAGCTATCTCATGCTTGCCACAATGTCCTCTGAGCTTCAAAAGCAATATGAGAACACAGATGCCTACAATATCATTGTGGGGTTGCGTGGTATGTTTGAGAACCAAGCAAGGGCTGAGAGGTTCAACACTTCAAAGTCCTTATTTGCGTGCAGGCTTGCAGAAGGGAATCCCATCAACCCTCATGTGATTAAGATGATTGGCTACATTGAGAGTCTGGAAAAGCTTGGTTTTCCCCTTAGCCAAGAGTTGGCTACTGATGTGATTCTCCAGTCGCTTCCCTCGAGTTTTGAGCCATTCATACTGAACTATCACATGAACAACATGGACAAGACCTTGGCTGAGTTGCATGGGATGCTAAAAGCTGCCGAGGAAAGCATTAAGAAAAGCAGCAATCATGTGATGATGATGCAGAAAGGCAAGGGCAAGCCCAATGTTAAGAAAGGCGCGGTCAAAAGAAAGTTAGCTCCCGATGAGATCGTGAGCAGTTCTAAGGCCAAGCAAGTCAAGAAGGGCGCTGCTCCTGATGCAGATTGTTACTACTGTAAGCAATCAGGACATTGGAAAAGGAACTGCCCAAAGTACTTGGAGGATCTTGAGAAGAAGAAAGGAAGTACGACTTCCACTCCAGGTATAAATGTTATAGAAATCAATCTTGCTACTTCATCTACTGATTCTTGGGTATTTTATACCGGATCGATTGCTCACATTTGCAAATCGTTGCAGGGGCTAAGAAGAAGTAGAAGTTTGAGGAGGAGCGAAGTGGATCTTCGCGTTGGCAATGGAGCAAAAGTTGCTGTGGTGGCTATTGGCACCATGCCATTGTCTTTACCTTCAGGATTAGTTTTGGAATTGAATAATTGTTATTGTGTTCCATCTCTTTCCAAGAACATTATTTCTGCTTCACGTTTGCAAGCAGAAGGTTATGACTTTAGATCTGTGGACAATGGTTGTTCTCTTTATTTCAAAGATATGTTCTATTGTCATACTCCATTGGTGAATGGGTTATACGTTCTTACTCTTGAAGGGTCACCGGTCTATAACATCAATGCAAAGAGGCAACGTCCGAATGATTTGAATCCCACGTTTATTTGGCACTGTCGCTAAGGTCACATAAATGAGAAACGCATGGAGAAGCTCCATAGAGATGGTATTCTGCACTCATTTGATTTTGAATCATTTGAGACATGCGAATCTTGTTTACTTGGCAAGATGACAAAGGCACCTTTCACCGGTCAAGGTGAACGGGCAAGTGACTTATTGGCACTCGTACATTCTGATGTATGTGGACCAATGAGCTCAACAGCCAGAGGTGGTTTTTAGTACTTCATAACTTTTACTGATGACTTTAGTAGATATGGGTATATCTACCTGATGAAGCATAAGTCTGAATCCTTTGAAAAGTTCAAAGAATTCCAAAATGAAGTGCAAAATCATTTAGGCAAGACAATCAAGTTTCTACGATCTGATCGTGGAGGCGAGTATTTGAGCCATGAGTTTGGTAATTATCTGAAGGATTGTGGAATTGTTCCACAATTGACTCCGCCAAGAACACCTCAATGGAATGGGGTATCTGAACGGAGAAATCGCACCTTATTAGATATGGTGCGCTCCATGATGAGCCAAAGTGATCTTCCGTTGTCTTTTTGGGGGTACGCTCTTGAAACAGCCGCGTTCACATTAAACAGGGTTCCATCAAAATCAGTAGAAAAGACACCATATGAGATGTGGACAGGACAATGTCCTAGCTTGTCTTTTTTTAAGATTTGGGGATGTGAGGCTTATGTAAAACGTTTACAATCTGATAAGCTCACTCCTAAATCTGATAAATGCTTCTTTACCGGGTATCCTAAGGAAACAAAAGGATATTACTTCTATAATCAAGAAGAAGGCAAAGTGTTTGTCGCCCGGCATGGTGTCTTCTTAGAGAAAGAGTTTCTCTCAAGAAGGGATAGTGGGAGCACAGTGCAGCTTGAAGAAATTTGAGAAACACCTGAAAACGTTTCAGCTCCTACAGAACCACAACAGGATGAACAAACTGTTGAAGAACCTGTTGTGGACACACCGGCACCACGTAGGTCAGAGAGGTCACGTCGTGCACCTGAGAGGTACATGTTCTTGACTACTCAACAACGAGACATATTGTTGTTAGAAAATGATGTGCCTAAGACCTATGAAGAAGCGATGGTGGGACCAGACTCTGAGAAATGGCTTGAAGCCATGAGATCCGAAATTGAATCCATGCACAGTAATCAAGTTTGGAACTTGGTTGATCCACCTTATGGTGTTAAAACCATTGAGTGCAAATGGGTTTTCAAGAAAAACATAGACATAGATGGAAATGTTCACATCTATAAAGCGCGATTGGTGGCCAAAGGTTTCAAACAAATTCAAGGTGTTGATTATGATGAAACTTTTTCGCCCGTCGCAATGCTAAAGTCTATTCGGATCATTCTAGCGATTGCTGCATATTTCGACTATGAAATATGGCAAATGGATGTCAAAACAGCTTTCCTTAATGGAAATCTGAGTGAGGATGTGTACATGACACAGCCCACGGGTTTTGTCTGCAATCAGTTGGAAAGATATGCAAGCTACAAAGATCCATTTATGGATTAAAGCAGGCGTCTCGGAGTTGGAACATTCGTTTTGATGAAGTAATCAAAGGGTTTGGTTTCATCAAGAACGAAGAAGAGCCTTGTGTTTACAAAAAGGCTAGTGGGAGCGCACTCGTATTTCTGGTCTTATATGTGGATGACATATTACTGATCGGAAATGACATTCCTATGCTCGAATCTGTTAAGTCTTCATTGAAAAATAGTTTCTCTATGAAAGACTTAGGAGAGGCGGCATATATTCTGGGCATCAAGATCTATAGAGATAGATCAAAAAGGCTAATTGGATTAAGCCAAGATACGTACATTGACAAGGTGTTGAAAATGTTCAACATGCAGGATTCCAAGAAAGGCTTTCTACCTATGTCACATGGTATAAATCTTAGCAAGAATCAGTGTCCTAGTACACCTGATGAGCGGGATAAAATGAATGCGATTCCATATGCTTCGGCTATTGGGTCCATTATGTATGCCATGCTTTGTACACGTCCAGATGTCTCGTATGCTTTAAGTGCTACGAGTAGATACCAGTCAGATCCAGGTGAAGGTCACTGGATTGCCGTAAAGAACATCTTGAAGTACTTGAGAAGAACTAAAGATGTGTTCCTTGTCTATGGGGGTGAGGAAGAGCTCGTTGTAAATGGTTACACCGATGCTAGCTTCCAAACTAACAAAGACGATTTTAGATCGCAATCTGGATTTATGTTCTGCCTGAATGGCGGTGCGGTGAGCTGGAAGAGTTCCAAGCAGGAGACAGTTGCTGATTCTACAACAGAAGCCGAGTACATAGCAGCTTCTGAAGCTGCTAAAGAGGCTGTTTGGATTAAGAAATTTGTTTCTGAGCTTGGTGTGATGACTAGTGCCTCCAACCCAATGGACCTCTACTGTGACAATAGTGGGAGCCATTGCGTAAGCCAAGGAGCCTAGATCGCACCAGAAGTCCAAGCACATTTTACGGCGATTTCATCTCATCCGCGAGATAGTGGAGAGAGGCGATGTGAAGATATGCAAAGTACAAATGGATTTGAACATTGCAGATCCGTTGACAAAGCCGCTTCCCAGCCAAAGCATGAGGCTCACACTAGGGCAATGGGTATTAGATACCAACATAGTTGACTCTAGTGCAAGTGGGAGACTGTTAGTGATATGGCCTAGAGGTAACATGGAGATGTTGTGTATATCACATACTATGTTTATGATACATTACTTTGTTCCTTGAAATAGACATTATCATTATTGATCAATGAGTATGTGACTTATTCATGAGACTCTTAATGCTAAAATGTTGCTATTTCTAAATGATCCCTGATCATATATCATATGAGGAAACAAATATGATTCAAAGGTCAGCATATGTATTGATTGATGATCATGTCTCATGGATCATGGTATGGTGATACCAAATCAATAATATAGAAATGTGTTATTGAACATATGTTGGATAGACCCGCCATGAGACACTGCAGAGATTCCATGTGTCATCAGTTGGTCTCAAGTAGTGTTTATGTGGAATCCTTAGACTTGAGATCATCATGGTTCCCAACATGCGTAGTAGCTTATTTTGGGATTACTAAACACTACTCCGTAACTGGGTAGTCATAAAAGTAGTCTTCGGGTTTGCCATGAAACATGTAGTGGGATGTGAATGATCAAGATAGAATTTGCCCCTCCTTATGGGAGAGATATCTCTGGCCCCTCGATGTAATGGATTATGAAAGTGCATGGCCACGCCAAGGTGATTGAGGAGTCAATCACAAGTTTATAATCCTTCACGGAATCGAGAGAGTGATTGAGCTATTAAGAGGATGACACATGTCTCGCCTTGAGCTCAATCTATATCGTGAGGCAAAGGGATTCGTACATGAGAACATTACAGGTTCAGCCGATATGATCTTTACATATACATTGGGGTTAATATGTCTTACTAGAAGCCGCTATTAATAGGGTGACCGGAAAGGCATTTCCGCGTCGCGACCAAGTATACGTGAACCTACAGGGTCGTACGCTTAACGGGTTGGAACACTAATTCGAATATGATTCCGATGTGGGCTCAATTCGGATAGAGATCCGAATAGACTCCTATTGGGCCTCGGTGCACAAGGCCCAAGTGAGGAGGTCTATATATATGGAGGCGAGGGGCTGAGGAACACATGCTTCTGTTAACCTCTAGCAAAACCCTAGCCGCCACCTCCCGAGCCAAACCCTAGCCGCTCATGAGTGCTAGTACACTCGTGATTGGTGTTCCAGCCCCGGACGTGTGGATACCGGTGGAGGCACTGCTCGTTGCGGTGCTGATCGGCATCAACAACCTACAGATTGAATCTGCTCGTGGTGTGGTTGATCGCGTGGAGGAGACGATCTGTTCGGGACGATCGGCTAATTCCACTACTACCTCGACGCGCGTGGTTGGATCGGCTTCTCCAACTCTTCTTCCGCTGCGCTACGCGTCTAGTGGTAATGATCCGTGATCCCTCCTTAAGCATGATGTCCTTGTGTGCGCGGTAGAAAAGTTTTGTTTTCTGCTTTCGTAGCCTACGCGCATTCCTACACATGTGCAGCAGCTCGGCGATCAAAAAAATCACGTCGTGGTGGTCGTGGATAGCCTCCACGGCCATCGGACATGTCCTCATCATCTTCGTAGTAGCGTGCGTCGTCATGCGACTGCGCACATCGCACAAGGTTGGGTACTTGGTGTTGTGCGCCGGCCCCTCCCGGCGGTAGTAGTCATCCCTCCAAGCGGCAGAATGTCACCTCCAGATTGTTGAAGCCCTCCGTGAGGTGAGCATTCAACGTATCTTGCACCTCAGTGATTCTTGTATGCACACCATTGATGCTTTGGTTGAAATCAGCACATATAACGTCCTCCTGGTGTTTGATGTGGCTGGTAAGCGCCTTGACTCGGCTCTGTACAGCAGGTGGTAAATCATCACCGAATGGTTCATCCAATTCATCGCTGTGGTAGCCGCTCGAACCTCTTCAACTTGCTCTCGACATCCTGAAATCAGCAAGAAACACAAGCACGTACCGTGATCAACCACGCTCTGATACCACGATGATACAGACCAACTAAGGATTAATTGATGCGTAGGGATGGCCTGATCTTTCCCGGTACGTTCAGCAAGGTTCTTTCTCCTTGTCTTGACGCAGCCAACAATCTTGATAAGGGCAATTTGCACTAGTATGCAAGGTGCACACTAGAAGCAATTATCGAACTCCCCAAACCGTAAATTCAGCAAGAAGACACAAATTAGAAGAGATAAACCTTGTAGATTCAATGGGCAATCTCAAGAATGTCCTATTCTTGCTTTGCACCAACTCAACAAACTCCAAACGAGAAAACCTTGCAATCACGCAATCTGGCCGCCAACAACCATCATGGCGATTTTCTCCTTTATTTCACAAGCATAAAAACTTATCATATCATAGCCTAAGTTACAATGAGGCTAAGACCCTGGCCTTATATTGGTGCACAATGCACGGCATTGACTAAAACTCACGCACAACCTGGCCTAAGGCTAAAACAAACTCCAAAACGAACTAAAAAAAATACCTAAATTTCTACCTCTGAATTCTCTCTCAATTCGCGACATGACCATGAGGATTCCATGACTATAACCTCATCCATTGTATGGGGCATTGAAATAGCTTTCCAACGAGTCTAAGAACGCTCAAATCGGACTCCGTTTGTGAAAGTTATGGGCGTTTTAATGTTCGATTTCCTATCTGACCCGAACCGAATCTGAATTGAATTCAAATCTTTACAGGTTTCCTTTTCTTGTTCAAGGGGCTTCCAAATCCATTTGGAACCTGAAAAGAAGTCCTTCTCATCCTTTGGAAAGCCATGTTATGGTCGGATTTTACCCTTACTTGTATTGCAATACTCGGACTCTCTATGTTTGGCAAGTCTCGCGCGTCTCTCCAGACAGCCCGTGCAGCAATCAATGAAGTTGATATAAGTTTGTGTAGGAAGCTCCAAATCATGCGCCGTTTGATTCGTTGGAAAGTAGACTTCATTAGCTTTCCAAATATATATTTTTTGTGCATTAGAAACCTCATAATTGGCGTTTCAATCTTCATGAACTTTGTGGACAAAACTGTAATCACGAAAACTTGATTGATCTTGTGTCTTCCTCTTAACCCAAACTAGCTTTCTTTCTTTACCATCCATACCTCTAATTCCATGCATTGTTGGCTTGTTTACATTACGCAAAGGAGGAATCACTTAAGCATCCGCACGAACTACGATATTCTTTATTCTCCCATAACTGATTGTTTCTTTCTCCTTACGCAATTTAGAGCTACTAGGCCTTGTAACTTCAGATTGCATGGGTGAAGCACAAATCAATGTAGTATTCACACTCTTGGCCACATCACATATCAATATCATTCTTAGGTTACTTCGACCCTTGAAAAAGTATCGATAGCAAATTGTACTTCTGCTTCATACACAACCAAAGAGGAAGATTGTAGATATAGAGAGTCACGAGCCAAGTACTATGTCAGCTGCTCATATTACAGAAAAGATTTATTCCATCTGTACTCAATCCAAACCTTATATTCCTTGATTCTGCACCAAACTCTGTAAACCTCCTATCAATGTTTCTCCACTGGATGGAATCAACAAGGTGTCTTATTATTCCATCATTCGTATGCTCCTCCGAGTGCCGATGTAGCAGTTTTGCCTCATTTGGGTTTGCAAAAAACCACTTCAAACGTGGAATTACAGGATGATACCATACCACCTTAGCAGGAGATCCTTTCTTCACATCTATTCCCTATGTCATCTGATTGATTCTTACGCTTATATCAGTATGTGTTGCCCGGATATACATGTATGTTTGCATACTCTTTATGGTAAAGGATACAGTCATTTGAACATGTATGTATTCTTTCTACTTCCATTCCCAATGAACAAAGAACCTTCTTGGCTTTGTAGGTGGTTTTGGGCAACTCGTTTCTCTCCAAAAGCATGTCCGTTAAGAGACCTAACAACACCATGAAACTCTTGCCGGACCAACCGTTGCTTGCCTTCAATTCCAACAGCTCAAGCATGGCTGACAACCTCATGTATTTGACTTATAGCTCGTGAACAAAGATTTCTTCGAGTCCTCCATCAAGCCCCAAAATTTAACATACTCTCTCTCTCATCACAGTTCCCTTCTGCATTGTGAAGCATTTGATCTAGATTGTCTTCAAGCAGCCTATCTAAATCGGATTCATAATCGACATTATTCGGTGGCATATCATTGACTTCGTCAGCGATGTTATTATTACTATATTTCTATGTAATCTGCTCTTCACTGTGATTGGTCCAATGTGCGTATCCCGTTTTGAAACCCCTTCGAATCAAGTGTGCTTCAATCTGCGCTCGGTTCTTAAACTTCTTCAGATCCTCATAGTGAATGCATGGACAGTACACATATTCCATCCCCTTATTTCAACATATCCTCCTCGGCAGCTCTTGCAAAAGCAGACTCGCCATTAATGTACTCTTCACTCACACGGTTCCCAGCGTACATCTAGCTTCGGATACAACATTTGGTGCTCATATATACAACATTTGTCGGCTATCTATATAGCAAAAAATGATTATTTTTTGTTGCAACATTTTTTATTACGTGCATGCAGTAATCGGTAACAGCAGTGTACTAACATAGATTTTTATTAAATATTTTTGTTGCATACATAGCCGAGAAATATTGCATATATAGCCGAGAAATATTGCATCAGAGAATAAGATGGGAGTACTCTCATCGTTCTTTATTTTTTATTGCATACATAGCTAAAAAATATTGCATATATAGACGATAAATGTTGTATTGGAGTGTACGATGGAAGTACTCTTATTGTTCTTTGTTTTTTTTTGTGTACATATCTAAGAAATATTACATACATGGGCAAGAAATAATGTTGCAACTGTCCGATTTTTATCTGTTCCTCCGTACGTATGAACAGTAGCATTTCCCAATTTCATATGGTCAAAATTGCCCTCGGCTTCATTTGTGGTGTAATTTGTTTAGGCTGCGTTTTTCTTTTACGTGAGGAAGAAGGAATAAAAATCGATCCTTTAATTTCCACAAGTGTGATCATTTCAGCACATATCTGATGACTTCCTAAACGGGAAAAGAAGCAGACACTTTCGCAAATACGCATGATTAGGGGTGGATGTCGAGCCAACTTCTCGTCTTATCGAGTTTTTTTTTCTAAAATTGACATAGTTTAATTTAATATCATTTTACGTATAACATGAAAATATTTTTAGAAACAAGCTAACAAGCCGAGCCGAGCTAGAGCAAAATTCAAATTCATTTGAAATCAATTTATTTTAATTTTTAACCAATTAACAAGTATAATTAAAGTAATTTTGAATTAAACCAACAAGTCCCACTAACAAGCTTTTTTTTTCACCCCTACGCATGATATGAGCAGTCTCAGCTCCCATTTAGAACGCAACAATTTTATAGAAATATTACAGGAATTTCACGTAAAACAGTTTGCATGACCGGACAAAATACTTTAACAAGATTTATAGCACGTTCACTTGTACGGACTCGAACACTTTCCGCACCATCTTTTAGTCATCCGTGGACTTTTATTAATAGGAAACAGCAACACGTACGATCAGCGACTACGACCATGGCGTGCTGCGTGGGTAAATTGCGGCAGTTGAAAAATTATTAAGACTTGGACGAGTAACATCCCAAAATATAAACTAATGTAATTGTAAAAATTTTAAAATCTTTTAATTGTTTTTCAGTGTTGTTTTAAAATTTTGGTGTTTATTTAAATTTCTTGATTTGGTTCCTTGCTCAACATCCAAATTAATAAAATGAAAATCTTGATCAATAGCCAAGACTAAAAATCAAAGCAAGGAAATCTCAAATTCCCTTGGAAGTCCTAAACTCAAAATATAATACTTTGAAATCTGGATATTCAAAACCAAGAATGGCAATTGAAAACCAATAGAAAATCAAATTACAAATCCAAATTCTGAAATTCCTAAAATTTCCAACAAATCCTCTGGGCCCAGGCCATTTCTTTTTCTCCCGCCTGCCCGCTTCTCTCTTTCTTTCTCGGCCCATCCAGCCTGCCTCCTCTCTAGGCCTCCGGCCCATCCTGACCTCCCCCTTCTTCCTCCTCCCTCCCCTGTTCTTCCGGCGCGTCGCTTTCGCCAAGCCAAGCTGCCTTCAACCGCACCCAGTCCCTGCGCCATGCACGCGCATGCCCAGGCCGACCGAAGCTCTGCCGCACGTGTAGCCGTGCACCGCGCCGCTGTGCCCCTGTCCGCATGCTGCGTCGATCCACACCGCTCCGCCCTCACGTCACGCCACAAGATCACGCTCACCCGAGGCGTTGACCCCAGCAAGCTTCTCACGAATCCTGTTGTCACCGTCCCGTCACCGTCGCGTCGCACGGCCCTGCGCCCCGCCTGCACACCCGTGAACCCCCTTGCTCCACGTCGTGCAGACCCGTGACACCCTGCCCACACGGCCTTATCGTATTCAGGTGCTTCTCGCCATCGACCACAATGGCACCACCAGCTCGTCGGCTATAAGAAGCCCCAAGCGGCTGAACTCCTCTGTGCCACACCGGTCGTCGCTGCCTCCGCGCTGTCCCGCCGCTCCGGCGAAGCCCCAGCAATCACTTTATGCATTCAATATTAACATAATCCACCAATATCTTCGACCATTCGTCAACTACAATAATTCACCCAACGGCCAGCAAATTGCTTGTGTGTCGCTTGGTTGTTGGGCGATAGGCTCTAGTCACCCGACGGTAGGCGACTGAAGTCTATTTTAGTAAAAAAAATTCGGTAGGGTATATTTCTATTATTTTTAATAAAAAATAGATTATTCATAAAAATACACTATATATGAGACCAACTGCTGACACTAAAGAATATAACAATTCTCGTAGTGTCTCATGGAACGTCAATCCAACAAATATGTGTGATCAAGATGGAATTTGCCCCTTCTATATAACAGGAGAGATATCTCTGGGCCCTTTGACGTGGTTGGATTAACAAAATTCATGGCCATGCCAAATTTGGTTGAAGAGTCAATAACAACTGAGTAATCCACTATAGGTTCAAGTGAAGGATCAAGTTACCATAGGATGGCACGCTTCTGATTGTGCAAAAATAGCACACCCGCAAGTGCACGGGTTGCCACTGAAATAGCGGTGAGTGTCATGTTCTCCACAGGGACTAGACTGAGGCTACCGATGCTCAGCTAAAGCTAGGTCAAATGAAACGGGGGAGGACTAAACCTAAAACAGCTACTAAAAAGACCGAACGAACTCTAACTCACACGAATGAAACGATGAACGACTAAACAATAGAAAGACGACGGAACGAACGACCGTACAAATGGACGTCGTACGACCGAACGAACTACACGACTACCGACCGACGACCTAATTAACTACCGACTGCGAGACAGAAAGAGGAAGAGAGTCGAGAAGCACTAGGGGAGTTTAAAAGCACGGAGGGAGTCGAGAGAGAACGAGGGAGGAAATGGTCGACGGCTAACTAGACGACGTCGGCAGACGACAAACACATGACTACGACAAACGAACGCACGACTTAACTATCGAACGACCGCTGAAAGAAGCAAAGAGGGAGACCGAGAAGCACAAGGGAGGATCCAGAAGCACAGAGGAGGATCTAGACAGCAGTGGGAAGGGAGACGGTCGCCGGCTAGCTAATTCGCGCAACACAAACACACATGCGGCACAAAACAATATACCTAACAAGAATAACTGACAGGGATACTAACAAGCTACACAACAAACAAAACCGAAACCACAAACACTAGCCATACTCACTGACCAACACAGATCACACACAACTTCTAAAATTAAACTACCGGCAACATGAACATATAGCAATTCCGAAACAAATTAACAGAGCACAATCTAATGCATCCATCACAGTTCACATACATCACAGTAAGACATTAACCACACATATCAACCACATTCACAGTTCAGTAGATCAAAATCCACATTTCACCAGCGCATTGCAAATGAGTTAACAGAGTAATAATAAGCACTTATCGTGAACAGTAATTAAGAACTTGAAGAACTAAAGGGGTAGAAATTGGGCAGAACCGAGGAGGAAGAAGGTGAAGCAGACGGGAGGGCTGAGGCCGATGAAGATGTCGCCGGAGTGGTGGCGGTGAAGTGAATGCAGGCGGCGGCCGACGAGGAAGAAGCCGGCCTCGGTGGGATGATGCAGCCGTGGAGAGATTCAGTGGTGGCCGTAGAGTAGCAGGGGGCGGTGCTGATGGAGGTCGTCGGTGCCGTGGAGTAGCAGGGGGCGGCGCTGATGGAGGTCGGCGGTGCTACGGTCGCAGCAGAGGTGTCATCGGAAGCAGGCGGCGGCCGTAGATGGAGATGGATCGGGGGAGGAGAGAAGTAGTAGGGGGCAAGGGGAGAAGAACACGCCGGGTCCGGATGTGAGAAGATGGGAGGCGGCCGGAATAGTGGGAGGATGAGAAGCACGGGGAGGCGAGGAAGAGAAGCGGCCGAGAGGGGTGTTGCGGCGGTGGAGAAGAATAGGAAGGGGTGGCGCGGTGGAGAGCCGAAGAGGAGCGGGAAGATGGCCGGTAGATGCGGACGGGGAGAGGTGGAGAAGTGGTGGCCGGAAGGAGTTGATAGTAGAAGGGGGAGAAGGTGGCGGCGCACGGGAGGTTTGGCGGCGCGCACGGTGAGATGAGCAGCAGGGGAGAGGGAGTGATGGAGAGGAGATGCAGGGGCTGGCGGCCGGAGTAGAGGGTGGCGGAGTTATGGCACGGCAGATAAGGGTGGTCGAAGCGGAGAAGTAGGAGGAAGGCGGCTGGAGAAGAAGTAAAGGCGCGGCAGCAGATGTGGAGAAACAGCGATGGATGGCGAGATGGAGCGGTAGAGATAGATGCGGTGGCGGAGTGATGGTGGCGCGCCAACGGGCTGCGGCCCGGCGCTCGCCGGCGGCCGGAGATGGAGAAGGAAATGGGGGGAGGAGAGAAGCAGTAGGAAGCCCAAGAAAGAAGAAAGACCGGGCTCAATCGATTCCAGGCGGCGGCTAGGGTTTAGGACCTGGTGGGGAATTGGTTATTTTGCATTTTAGCCTTTGTAGTTTCTGACATTTGCAACCAAGTCCTTCCCGAATTGATTTCTTCTGCCCTGGCCCTTGGAAACTCCAATTTCATCGCGGTTTGATCCTACACATCCGTAACGACGCGTACATCTGTACGGAGCGGTCCAGAATTGTCGTTTATGCGCCTAGATCGCGTCGGCCTGTGGGAAAATAATAAAAAACGTAAAAAGGTCCGGATGTACGTGGAGTAGCAGGGGGCGGCGCTGATGGAGGTCGGCGGTGCTACGGTCGCAGCAGAGGTGTCATCGGAAGCAGGCGGCGGCCGTAGATGGAGATGGATCGGGGGAGGAGAGAAGTAGTAGGGGGCAAGGGGAGAAGAACACGCCGGGTCCGGATGTGAGAAGATGGGAGGCGGCCGGAATAGTGGGAGGATGAGAAGCACGGGGAGGCGAGGAAGAGAAGCGGCCGAGAGGGGTGTTGCGGCGGTGGAGAAGAATAGGAAGGGGTGGCGCGGTGGAGAGCCGAAGAGGAGCGGGAAGATGGCCGGTAGATGCGGACGGGGAGAGGTGGAGAAGTGGTGGCCGGAAGGAGTTGATAGTAGAAGGGGGAGAAGGTGGCGGCGCACGGGAGGTTTGGCGGCGCGCACGGTGAGATGAGCAGCAGGGGAGAGGGAGTGATGGAGAGGAGATGCAGGGGCTGGCGGCCGGAGTAGAGGGTGGCGGAGTTATGGCACGGCAGATAAGGGTGGTCGAAGCGGAGAAGTAGGAGGAAGGCGGCTGGAGAAGAAGTAAAGGCGCGGCAGCAGATGTGGAGAAACAGCGATGGATGGCGAGATGGAGCGGTAGAGATAGATGCGGTGGCGGAGTGATGGTGGCGCGCCAACGGGCTGCGGCCCGGCGCTCGCCGGCGGCCGGAGATGGAGAAGGAAATGGGGGGAGGAGAGAAGCAGTAGGAAGCCCAAGAAAGAAGAAAGACCGGGCTCAATCGATTCCAGGCGGCGGCTAGGGTTTAGGACCTGGTGGGGAATTGGTTATTTTGCATTTTAGCCTTTGTAGTTTCTGACATTTGCAACCAAGTCCTTCCCGAATTGATTTCTTCTGCCCTGGCCCTTGGAAACTCCAATTTCATCGCGGTTTGATCCTACACATCCGTAACGACGCGTACATCTGTACGGAGCGGTCCAGAATTGTCGTTTATGCGCCTAGATCGCGTCGGCCTGTGGGAAAATAATAAAAAACGTAAAAAGGTCCATTTCGAGCAATTTAATATGGAAAAGCGTGTAAATGATGATAAATGGCCCCAAAATGTGAAAAATAATGGGGTAAAATGACGAGTAAATATATACAAAAATGAGCATGTCAGCTTCTTGCCTTGAGTTTGATTTGGTATCATGAGGCAAATGGATCGGTACATAAGCACTATGTATGTTCGTCCGATATGATCTTTATACATGTTTGGGAGTCGTTATGTCCTGCTAGAGACCACTACTAACATGGGATGGAAAGGAGTTTTTTGGCCCATTGCCAAATACATATGAATCTACAGGGTCACACACGTAATGAGCTGGAATGGTAAGGATTCTGATGATAGTTTCCAAGTGGGACTCAATCTCTACTCATATCGGATAAGGATTTGATTGGAGGCTATATAAAGAGAGGTGCGGGGCTAAGGGAGGTATCCCCGAAATACACCTGTCGAAACCCTAGTCGCCATATCTCATATTCCCTGCCGTGCGCGCTAGTGCTAGCATGCCGACGCACGTTGCTCCATCCCTAGACATGTGGATCTCAGTAGAGGCGCTACTACAACTGCGGTGCTGATCGGGACAATGAGAGGAGGAGATAGTTGGCCGGAGGATGATCAACTGTTATCACTACATCGACGCACTCTTTGTTAAATCAGCTACTTCAACTCTACTTCCACTGTACTGCGCATCTAGTGGTAATGATCCATGATCTCTTACTCACATTACTTCTTAGTTTACATAGTAGAAAATTATAATCAATGCTAATGTAGCCTACCCATATTTAAACATTATGTACGACACTACAATAACTCACTTTTAAACGGTGTGCCTTTTCAAGGCGGGGTCTACAAATTGATTGTAGTAGACATTGTATCGAGTTCAGCTGTACCAGCCAAAATCACATGCGACTGTCTACCTCTTTGTAATCTTTCTCACAAACAGTTAGCATTCAAATGGTTTAAGCTACATCCCAGAAGAACCCACCCAATAGCAAGCATGAGGTCAGTGGTAGCCACCGGCCACCGACAATGACAACTCAATGAATCTCCTTTCTGTTTCATAATTAACTTTTGGAATCATGATGCATGCATGCGTGGAAAATTTATCTAGCTCCTGTTCTTGTTTCTAATTGATCATAAGAGGAAGTGTAGGATCGAGTATGGCGATTAGAGGGGTGAATAGGAGCCAATAAGAATTCAAGATTTTTTCAAATCTTTTCTTAAGGCGGGAAACAAGACTCCAAGTTCTTCTCTCCAATAAATATGAGAAGTTATGAAGTTACACAAAAAGATCCAATAGAAATTGTGCAAAATCTGAGATATAACCAGTAATTTTGGTAATACCGTGCGTGCTATAGTACTGGCGAAGGGAAGGGTGGTAGGCAGGGCCTGCCATCAACCCCCATGGTTGGTACATCTACAAAAGATTTTGCCATGCAATGTAGTGCGGAATTATTTTTTGAACAGCAGGAGCACTACCTTATCTTAAAAGCCAAGAGGAAAGTTTATATACAAGGTAGAGGGTGGTATGCCTAAGAGGTCCACACCCAAAAATGTTGAAATTAAGGCATTACAGTGGTAGGTAAGAGCTCTGCTAGCCTCTTCACCCTGGCTAATATCCAGGTTTGAGACTCTTAATTTTGGCAATTAGGGATGTGAGGGAGGACTCTACGGAACGAAAAATGTGAGAATTCCGTTCTTTGTAGATCTCTCAAGTCATGAGCATCATTAACAAAGCTAGAGGTTTGTGAGGCCTGTCTGGCTTCAGACTGGCAGACTACTACCATTACACCGACGCACTCTTTATTAAATTGGCTGCTTCAACTCTACTTCCGCTGCACTGCCTGTCTAGTGGTAATGATCCATGATTCTCTTACTCGCATGACTTTCTAGTTTAGATGGTAGAAAATTTTAATATGAGCTAGTGTAGCCTACTTGTATTCCAATAGTGGTATCAGAGTCATCCTGTGTAGTTTTTGATCTGGATTGGTCACATATAGTTGATATGTGGTGGTAGTAGATTGGATCTATTACTGGTCAGATATGATAACTTAGATCGGTTCATATTATTGGATTGGTTTAGACACTGGTTGATAAGATCAATTGGTTTCAGTGGTAATAGATGGGTTCGGAGGAGGTATGCATTGATAGCACCACCGTGCTAGGTAATCGTACCGCATATTATAAGTGTTATGTGTTCATATCTCATGATAGAATTGGATTATGCACATAACTCATTTTTTGCAGGGTTCTATGAATAGTATGGCCCATATGTATGTGATGCATGAATGAGTTTTTCATGTCCTATGTGTTATGTTGATTTATAGCCATGGGCTACATATTATTGTATAATGGCCTGCATGTTGACTTGTGATGCTTGATTTTTCATATGTAATTCGTTGTCAGCTGTTAGGAGTAATAGCTAAGTAGATAGATGTGGTGAACTCAAGCATTGATGGCTTCGTGGACTGGAAGCGAGGTGATGGAGATTACCGTGCTAAGGGCCATACTATCTCATAGTTTAATATGATTTAATTGTGCATGTTTTTATATTCCTGTTATGCTATTATTCATGTTATTATTATTTGGGTGATTTTAACATGATAGAATAGTATCCCTCTAGAAACATTAAGTAAAACTTGATACCCTTCCATTGGTTGCACCTATCAAGATTTTGATCATTAACCTGTAGGTGTACTAGGGTGCCATTAATTATCTCAATAAGATAGGATAAAGTGTTGGACACTTCATGCATAATATTGGTTTAACTTGACTAGGCTATCAAAAAGGTTTTGGGTTTAGGGGCATAGTGTTGAGGCTGGGACATATGGATGTCACTCAACAAACAAGAGTTACATATAATGTAATTAGCAAGGGTTACATACCTACATCGCTAGGTTTCTAGCAGTGATGCCAAAGCTCACTAAGCCTTAGTGAAATATAGATCTTGACTCACTATATGTTATTAGAGGGTATTTGATTTTTAAACATATAGTTGGAATATCTTTTGTTAAATTGTTTAATAGGATATTTCACAAAAACATAGTGCTGAATTTTTGCATATATCTTTTTATGTTGTAGACAATGCCACCATCTACTTCCTCCACACACAGTTTTAACCTGCGATCTATTCTTGAGAAATAAAAACTAAATGGAACAAACTTCATTGACTGGTATCGCAACTTGAGAATTGTTCTCAAGCAAGAAAAGAAGGAATATGTTCTAGAGGTTTCATATCATATGAACCAACTGAAGATGCTACTCGTGCTCAACAGAATGAGTATGAGAAACATTGCAATGACACACTTGATGTTAGTTGTCTCATTCTTGGCACCATGAACTCTGAGCTTCAGAAGCATTATGATAACACGGATGCCTACAATATGATTGTGGGTCCTAAAGGCATGTTTGAGAACCAAGTAAAGGCTGAAAGGTACAACATCACTAAGTCATTGTTAGCGTGCAAATTAGCTAACGGAAAGTCCGGTCAACCCTCATGTGATCAAGTTGATTGGATATATTGAGAGTTTGGAAAAACTTCATTTCCCCTTAGCCAAGAGTTGGCTACTGATGTGATTCTCCAATCGCTCCCTTCGAGCTTTGAGCCAGTCATTTTGAACTTTCATATAAACGGCATGGAGAAGTCAATGACCAAGTGGTATGGAATGCTCAAGTCACCAGAGGAGAGTGTTGTAGGGGTGGCCCCCACCTAAGCCCAGCCGACCTGTTAGAAGGCTGTAAGGCCCAAAATGGGACATATATAATGACATAAATGCCCTTGAGAGGGATACCTGAATGTAAAGGTATTATTGTAAAACACTCTCCATGTGAGTATATATATACCATCCAGGCCATTGGGGAAACCCTAAGCATTGCTCACCTAACTCTCCACTACCATACCTCTCTCTCTGTTTGGTCTGTGCCACAACAGAGAGCATTAAGAAAAGCTCTAATCATGTGATGATAGTTCAGAAGACTACCAACTTCAAAAAGAAGTTTAAGGCTTTGAGCAAAAGAAATGGCACAGATAAAACTCAAGATGAGATCTTGAGTATCAAACCTAAGCTTCAGAAGCTCAAGATTGGTGCTACATCTGCTGCCATTTGCTACCTTTGCCAAGGGACTGGACATTGGAATAGGAACTGCAAGAAGTACTTGGCAAAACTAGAAAAAAAAGAAGAGAAGTAAGACTTCTACTTCATATATAAATGTTATAGAAATAAATCTTGCTATTTCTCATATTAATTCTTGGGTATTTGATACCAGATCGGTTGCTCATATTTGGAATTCGATGCAGAGGCTGATAAGGAGTAGGAGTTTTGCAAGAGGCGAGGTCGATCTTCTCGTAGGCAATGGAGCAAGAGTTGTTGCATTGGCTATTGGCACTTTACCATTATCTTTACCCTCAAGATTAGTTTTAGAATTGAATAATTGTTATTATGTTCCTGCCTTAAGCAAAACATTATTTCGGCTTCATGTTTGGGAGTAGAAGGTTATGAGTTCAGCATAAAGAACAATTGTTGTTCAATTTATTTGAATGATATGCTTTATGGTCATGCTCCATTGATAAATGGATTATATGTTTTAAATCTTGAGGATATGCCTATCTATAACATTAATACTAAGAGGTTTCGTCCTAATGATTTGAATCCACTTATATTTGGCATTGTCATTTGGGTCACATAAATGAGAAGCGCATGGTGAAGCTCCACAAAGATGGTCATCTAAACTCATTTGATTTTGAATCATTTGAAACATGCGAGTCTTGTTTACTTGACAAAATGACTAAGACACCTTTCACTGGTATAGGTGAGAGGGAAAATGTCTTGTTGGCCTTAGTACATTCGGATGTATGTGGACCAATGAGCTCAACAGCCAGAGGTGGTTTTCAATTCTTCATAACTTTTACCGATGACTTGAGTAGATATGGATACATCTACCTAATGAGGCACAAGTTTGAATAATTTAAAAAGTTCAAGGAATTTTAGAATGAGGTACAAAATCAACTTGGCAAGAGAATTAAAACCCTACAATCAGATTATGGATGTGAATATTTGAGTCATGAGTGTGGTGATTATCTAAAACAATCTGGAATTATTCTACAGTTAACTCCACCTAACTCCGTTGGGAACACCTCAATGGAATAGGGTGTATGAACGATAGAATCGGACCCTGTTAGATATGGTTTGGTCGATGATGAGCCAATGTAATCTCTATTGTCTTTTTGGGGGTATGCTCTAGAAACAACCACGTTCGCATTAAATAGGGTTCCATCAAAAGCTTTAGAGAAGACACCACATGAGATATGGACTGGGAAGCATCCTAGATTGTCTTTTCTCAAAATATGGGGATGTGAAGTACATGTAAAATGTTTGACATCTAATAAGCTCACACCTAAATCGGATAAATGCGTCTTCATGGGGTATCCTAAAGAAACTAAAGGATATTATTTTTATAAAAGGGATGAGAATAAATTGCCCAGAATGGTGTCTTTTTGGAGAAAGAGTTTCTCTCAAAAGGAGTTAGTGGGAGCACGATGAGACTCAAAGAAATTCGAGAGACATCAAAAAATATTTCAACTCCTACTGAACGTCTATAGAGTGTACAAGATGTTGTAGAACCTGTAAGAGGCACCAGCCCCATGTAGGTCTGAAAGGCCCTATCAGTTGCCGATAAGGTATTGACATGATATTTTATTATTAGACAATGATGAGACTAAAACTTACGATGAAGCGATGATGGGTCCGGACTCTAAGAAATGGCTTGGACCCATGAGATCTGAAATTCAATCCATGTATGATAATCAAGTTTGGAACTTGGTTGGTCCACCTGATGGTGTAAAAATTATTGACTGTTTTTAAGAAAAAGATAGATATGGATGGAAATATTCATATCCATAAGGCACGATTGGTGGCGAAGGGTTTCAAACAAATTCAAGGTGTTGACTATGATGAAACTTTCTCACCTATCGCTATGCTTAAGTCTATCTGGATCATTCTAGCTATTATTGCATATTTCGATTATGAGATATGGTAGATGGATGCCAAAATGGTTTTTCTAAATGGAAACCTAAGTGAGGATGTGTACATAATAGAACCTAAGGGTTTTGTCGATCCCCAAACTGCTAGAAAGGTATGCAAGCTTCAGAGATCTATCTATGCACTGAAGCAAATCTCTTGGAGTTGGAACATTCATTTTGATGAGGTAGTCAAAGGGTTTGGATTCATAGAGAATGAAGAAGAGCCTTGTGTTTACAAAAAGGCTAGTGGGAGCGCACTTGTTTTCCTGGTCCTATATATTGATGATATATTATTGATCAAAAATAATATTCCTATACTTGAATTTGTCAAGTCTTCATTAAGAAATAATTTCTCTATGAAAGATTTAGGAGAGGTAGCATATATTTTGGGAATAAAGATCTATAGAGATCAAACTAAAAGGCTAATTGGATTAAGCCAAGATACGTACATTGACAAAGTGTTGAAATGATTCAACATGAAGGATTCTAAGAAGGGTTTCTTACCTATGTCACATGGTATTAGTCTTAGCAAGACTTAGTGTCCTTTGATTCCATATGCTTCTACCATTGGGTCTATCATGTGTGTCATGGTTTGTACACGCCCAAATGTGTCATATGCTATAAGTGTTACAAGCATATATCAGTCAGATCCAGGTGAAAGTCATTGGATAGCTATAAAGAATATTCTGAAATACTTGAGAAGGACTAGGGATGCGTTTCTTATTTATGGAGGTGAGGAAGAGCCAGTCATAAATGGTTACTGTTGTGGCTACAGACCAAACAGAGAGAGAGAGAGAGAGTATGGTAGTGGAGAGTTGGGTGAGCAAGTGCTTAGGGTTTCCCCCATGGCTGGTATGACATATATATATGTCCACATGGGGAGTGTTTTTACAGCCATGCCCTTACATTTGAATATCCCTCTCAGGGGCCTTTATGTCATTACACATATCCCATTTTGGGCCTTACAACTCTCTTAGCAAGCCGGCTGGGCTTAGGTGGGGCCACCCCTACAACAGGAGCCTCTCATGGTGACGGGCTTCACGGGCCGAAGCCATGTTGCCGAGCCATTTGGCCCCCTCCGTCCCTGCGGCCTGTGAACTTCCGAATTGCTTGGTGGGTTGCCTGCTTGCTGTGATCTTTGTCTCTCCGCGAGGGTGCGGCGTTGGGAGGATTACTGAGGTCGTCCTCACCCTCTGGGCCGCTTGGTACCGAGGCCGAAGTCGAAGCCACAGTGAAAGCGTGTGCTTGTTGCGGAGTCGAAGGCGCTGGCGAGGTGGAAGATGTTGGTGGCGTCGAAGTGGAAGTAGAGACAGACCTTGCTCCACGGATTCTCCTGGGCGCGGGGTGGGCGAGGCCCCCCACGCCTAACCTCGGGCGGGGGGGGGGGGGGGCTCCGCCTGGTGCAATGTCGGCTTGGCCAGGCAGCTTCGTGGTCTGATAGTGCGTTTTAATGGTGGCGAGAATCGCGCCGGCCCCTGAGTTGTCAGGAGTAGGCTGCTGTCGCCGTACGTACTGTCCCGATGGGAGGGTACACGCGGTAAGTTGCGATTGGCACCTCGTGGGCTGGTAGCAGTCGCACGACCACAACTTCTCGCCCCTTCCCCAGAGGGGCTAGATCCGTGGCGGGATGCTATCAGTGCGTCGTGCACTGTTTGTCCACCTACCGCTGCGCGGACCCCCAGCTGTCAGTGGTTGCACTTCCCGATCGTGGGTAGCCGAACCGCTGGACTCCCGCCGGTTGCGCTTCCGCTCGTGGTGGAGGTGAGGGGGCTTTATAATGCGTCACCACTGGCATTAGGACGCTCTTCTCCGCTGGTCGCTTAGCCCTGCCTTCTTTGCTCTACTGCTAGTGTGATTCGCCCCTGCTCTTGCTCGTTAGCTCCCCTCCCTCGGAGAAGTATGGCTGGCCACGATGATCCCGCTCGCCGGCTTAGTGGTAGCACCTCGTCCAGCCGGCGCGAGTTGTCGCCTCCTCCGGCAGTGTATGCTTGATAAGAACATGTACCCTATCGATACAACCATATTTGCTATACCTGTTGTTCCAATTACAAGAGCTCCTACGCATCACTTAAATTATGAGGTGAGCTCGTTTCAAAGAGATTTTACATTATTTGATAAAGAACTTATGATATTACATAATGAGAGTTTGTTACGTTCGTTATCATGTACCAAGATTTATGATCAAGATCATGCAATACGTGATGCTACACCTATGTTAAAACCGAGGACGGTTTTCTGTCAAGAAGGGGAGGATGATGTGACCACGTCACCAACACGTACGACCATAGCGGCCAATATCAAGATTGAACTAAAGGTGAATTCGTTTCTTCAACTTCAACACATTTTAAATGAGAATATGATGCTACCTAATGATGAAAATATATATATTTGTAGCACCACATCACTTTGGAACCAATTGAAGCAAGGGTTCAAGTTGGACAGGTTTTGGAATCCAATTCGGCCTCCAGATCAATTCGGATTCAGCCTGACAGGTCAACTTCAAACGGCCATAACTTTTGATCCAGAAGGCTTATCGGGGCTTGTGAGTACTCGTTGGAAAGCTCTTGGAGTCTACTTTCAGATGGATCTACTATCACCTCCAAACTCCACTCGAGTAGATCAGAAACTGCGAAATAAGTCACGTCACTTTTCTAGTCCGAGTCACAGTGGGCCGAGGGCCTTGTAACTTGGGCTATTTGGGATGTGAACAGTACCACGGCCATGTGAACAGTAGCCATGAATAGTACCACATCTCTTTTCATTAGATAAGTGGGGCTTCCCCCTCCCCTATTTAAGGAGATCGCACCCCTTTAGTTTTCCTTGGGTTTTTCTTAAGAGATTATTCTGCTTAGCAGTTTCACCGCATGTTCGGTTGAGGAACCCCAACTTGTGAACTTAAACATTATTCGCAATTTCAGATTGCATCTTAAACTCTCTTGCTTGTGTTCTCGATTCGCTTGCAGGAGATAGCCTTCTTGGCGAGGTCAACCGTGTTCGGCACGGTTGATAACCAACGGAGCAGTGGTGTAGTGATTGCGAGGGGTTCGATCTGTTTTGGTCGGAGCCTTTGGATCATCAACGTCGAGATCTCCACAATCGACTTATCAGTACATCTCGGAAGATCGGGCCATCGTCACATCAGTTGGTATCAGAGCAACGGTTGCCCGTGAGGTAATTCTTGTATCCCTAGTTAGTAGATTGGTTTTTATTTTCTATAGTCCGCAAAAATTGCCCCACAAAAAGAGTTATTTCCGTTGTCCAAACCCCGTTGTGCCTTTCAATCTGTTAGTTTTGGTTTGCTAAATTGAATTTGTGTCCGTCATAGCATTGTCTAGTTGCTGGTCATATCTTTATTCCATCAAAAATCCAAACAAAAGAAAAATTCCCCATCCCAAACCCTAATTTCCAAATTCGGCTGATTTTTCCTTTGTCTGCAGCCGCCACCAAAAAACATCATAACTTTTGATTCTGAGATTATTTTGAGTATGACCACCGCCATTAGATTCAAAAAATTTTTATCCATCTATCTGTAAAATTTCACGTCATTCCAGCAAGGCAGTTAAAAGATATGTGCGGTGAAAGTTGACCCAATTATCTGTTTTGAATCTGCAACAGTCAGCAATTGTGATTTTTGTGCGAATTTCTGTGTCGGGTTTAGGAAGTTGGCCCCAAAAGAAAATATGTAGAAAAAGCCGTCAGAAAACAGACAAAAAATTATCAGTAAAAAAAAGGCATCTGACAAAAAGTTACGGCCAAAATACCGATGTGCTGTCCAGTGGACAGAAATCTTCAGTTTTCAGTTTTGGGTCAATCCTTGTGTTCTTCAATTCTAGATTGCATTGGATTGAATTATCTTGTATTTACCACTCCTACACATTGCCATACACTTGTTTTTAGCCTTCTTCCATTCTTGGTTGATCAGCAACATAGGCTAAGTGCTAGATACGAACTATAATTCAATTCTATGCAATTCTGAAATTAACTGATTGTTCTCCATTGCTACCATATTGTGCCTTCCAAGCTACACCTACTCTTGAACAGAACAGGTTCCCTCTTGCAATCGTACCCACGCTCGACATGGTATCACGAACCAGCCACCGGTTGTACCACCTGCTCCATTGGTAAGAACACTTGTAAGAGTGTGGTAAGACGCTTGAAAATGTGTGATTCCACCTTCCACCACCTAGTAGTTGATAGGGATAATCCTTTTGTTTTCCCTGTGTTTCCACTAACCATGGCAGGAGACGAAGGGGACGGAACACCGGTCGATTTCAACGAGTGTGTTAGTTGCGGCCAGCTACAAGCTGCGCTCGACAAACAAACTGCTTCACTCACTGATCTTGGCACGAGAATGGACACCATCGTCGCCGCCATTGCCCAGTTGAACACCACGGAAGGCATTGAGTGGGTGGAGCGGCGGGTGGCTGACCTCACTGGTCGGATGGACACATTGGAGGCACGCCTGCCACCTGTCAATGACGGCCATCATCGTGATGCTGACACAGTGTATGATGCAGATGGCAACATTGATCAGCGGGCGACACAAGATGCACGACTACGTCGGCGTCTTCAGCAAAACCAACATGGTATGGGAGGTTATAACCAGAACCGTCATGGTAACGACGACCCTTTTGCTAAAGTCAAATTTACCATTCCATCTTTTGCGGGTACTTATGATGCTGAAACTTATCTAGATTGGGAGATGACAGTTGAACAAAAATTTAATGGCCATCTAGTTCCTGAAGTGCATAGAGTCAGACAAGCTACTAGTGAATTTAAAGATCGTGCTATCATTTTGTGGACTCATGTAGTTAATTCTCGTTTAGCACCTGATCCATGGGATAAATTGAAGGTAGCTATGCGTGCTAGATTTATTCCTCCTGCTTTTAAACATGAAATGCATAAGAAATTGCAGTGCTTAGACCAAGGTACTAAATCTGTCGAGGAATATTATCGAGAACTGCAAATAGGCATGTTGCGTTGTAATATTGTAGAAGATGAGGAGGATAAGATGGATCGTTTTTATGGGGGATTAAGGCATGAAATTCATGACATAATTGATTACAAAGAGTATAATGATATCAATAGAATGTTCCAGCTTGCTTGTTTGGCAGAAAAGGAATTGCAGGGTAGGCAACAAAGGACAAGGAGCAATTTTGGAAGTACGACTACATCGAGATCGACGCCGGGGCAAGCCAAGACAACCCCACCTCCTGCTTTTCGAGCTACTGCCCCCTCTATGAGTAGGGCGCGTTCAGCAGCACTGTTGCCACCATCACGCGCACCCGAGATGAGCAAATCTACTAGTGTGCAAGCACCAGCACAGAGCTCTTCATCGGTTGTTTCCACGGGCCGTATGACGGGCATTGTGTGCCACCGTTGTAAAGGGATGGGCCACGTCATGAGAGATTGCCCAAGTCAGCGGGCGTACATTGCGACAGAAGATGGTGGTTATGTAAGTGCTAGTGATGTTGAGGATGAATATGATCTCGCAGCTAACCTTGCAGGCAATGGTGATGATCATGCGAACAAACTTGTGTTTGTGCCCTTTTCTGTGACTAACAACTTGCAGGTAGTTGAGAACCATGCCAAAGAGGAGCATGAGCTGATTGAATCACTGACCCCATTGGTTGAGAATGAAGATAAGGAGATGGATGCACTTACATCATCTGAGGAGAGCCAAAAAGGTAAAGAACATGGTGCTATCATCGCTCACGGTACTGATTTGGTGCTACAACAAGACATAGAGCAACCTTGTGAGTATATACCTGCTGTAGTGCAATCTTTTGATATTTCTTGTGTTGACTTAAACGAATCATGTGCTGATCTAAATTCTCATAATTTTGCACATGTCGAATTAATAACACATAAAGAAGTTTTGACTAGAATTTCTCCTGCTAATTCATTGTGTTACATCATGTTAGATCTACTTATGAAATTGTCACATGCTTTGGAGAAAGTTTCTGAACTTGCATGTTCAAAATTCTTATTTAGTACCTACACCTCTGGATATAAGTTTAATTTGATTGGAGATTATGGTGTGGAAAATCAATTTCTTGTATATCGAATATGCATAACTTGCGATCACATAGATGAATTGAAACTTACTGTTTGGGACAACAATTCTTGTATGCTGAATCATGTTCAATGTGAGAGGGAAGTAAAATTTAGTACTCATCCAATGCCTATGTGTTCATCTCTTTTTGCACCATCTAGTATGGACAATCTGAATAAACATGATGAATTATGGCAGAACATACAAATCTCTTCACCCTTGTTAGATAAATTTGCTATTGTTCGATTGAGATATGATTATATGGATGAACTTTGTTTGATTCCAAAAGTTGTAATTTTACCCATACGTGCCACCACTACAAGTTTACAAATTCAACGATTTGAATTGCATAAATGCTACACTTACATTTGCAAAACAAGTTGCAATAAGTACTGTGTGAGAAATTTCGAATTGCTCATTAACATATATGATTACTCTTGGGTTAATAATACAATGAACTTTTATGATCATTGCTGTTTTATAACATTAAGTGTGCAACAACGAAGAACTGTTAAAACGGATGACATATACATATACAATGCATACACCTTGGCTTCTTTGTTACCATATTATCAGCTTATCAAAAGCTGAGGACGGCTTTGTTTGCAAGAAGGGGAGGATGATAAGAACATGTACCCTATGGATACAACCATATTTGCTATACCTGTTGTTCCAATTACAAGAGCTCCTACGCATCACTTAAATTATGAGGTGAGCTCGTTTCAAAGAGATTTTACATTATTTGATAAAGAACTTATGATATTACATAATGAGAGTTTGTTGCGTTCGTTATCATGTACCAAGATTTATGATCAAGATCATGCAATACGTGATGCTACACCTATGTTAAAACTGAAGACGGTTTTCTGTCAAGAAGGGGAGGATGATGTGATCACGTCACCAACACGTACGACCATAGCGGCCAATATCAAGATTGAACTAAAGGTGAATTCGTTACTTCAACTTCAACACATTTTAAATGAGAATATGATGCTACCTAATGATGAAAATATATATATTTGTAGCACCACATCACTTTGGAACCAATTGAAGCAAGGGTTCAAGTTGGACAGGTTTTGGAATCTAATTCGGCCTCCAGATCAATTCGGATTCAGCTTGACAGGTCAACTTCAAATGGCCATAACTTTTGATCCAGAAGGCTTCTCAGGGCCCGTGAGTACTCGTTGGAAAGCTCTTGGAGTCTGCTTTCAGATGGATCTAGTCTCACCTCCAAACTCCACTCGAGCAGATCAGAAACTGCGAAATAAGTAACGTCACTTTTCTAGTCCGAGTCAAAGTGGACCGAGGGCCTTGTAACTTGGGCTATTCGGGCTGGTACTGTTCACATGAACAGTATCACGGCCGTGTGAACAGTATCCATAAATAGTACCACATCCCTTTTCATTAGATAAGTGGGGCTTCCCCCTCCCCTATTTAAGTAGGTCGCACCCCTTTAGTTTTCCTTGGGTTTTTCTTAAAAGATTATTCTGCTTAGCAGTTTCACCGCATGTTCGGTTGAGAAATCCCAACTTGTGAACTTAAACATTATTCGCAATTTCAGATTGCATCTTAAACTCTCTTGCTTGTGTTCTCGATTCGCTTGCAGGAGATAGCCTTCTTGGCGAGGTCAACCGTGTTCGGCACGGTTGATAACCAACGGAGCAGTAGTGTAGTGATTGCGAGGGGTTCGATCTGTTTTGGTCGGAGCCTTTGGATCATCAACGTCGAGATCTCCACAATCGACTTATCAGTACCTCTCGGAAGATCGGGCCATCGTCACATCAATGCTTTGGAGCTGTGAGGACCAACGCACGTCAACAAGCAGTGGGACGCCATGGAGCACTCGGGGGGCCGTTGTTCCCATGTGCTGGTGCGGAGTCGTGTGACTGAGGAGATGATCCGGTGACTCATCTGGGAGAGGAAGATTGAGGAGCATGACGGGGCTCGCCTGCCCGGTCCCAACGAGACAGAGCCGAACCCGGCGGAGACGGAGGCGATTGTCTTCGTCGCGTTCTTTGATGCCGGGCTGCGAATGCCCTCGATTGTCTTTGTGGGCGAGGTCCTGTGAGCTTACGGGTTGGAGCTAGCGCAGCTGACCCCCAACGCCATAGTCAGCCTGGCTGTCTTCGCTTGGGCAGCGCGAATTGAAGGTCGCCGTTCCAGCGCGAGCCTGTTCGCCATTCTGCATGATGCGCGCTGCCAGCCGAAGAGAGTCGAGGGAGGGGCGCTATCGAACTTTGGCAGCGTAAACTTCATGCTGAGGAAGCCGTGCGTGAAGCTGTTCCCCGTGTGGGCTTCGCGGGGGAAGTAGGAATCCGGCTAGATGCGGCGGTGGTTTTACTACCACGTGACAAGCACGAGTGGCCTGTTGTGTCGGGGCCAGCCGATATCATTCAACAACTCGCCAGACGTGAAGCCGAAGGTCGAGGATGCGCAGAAGGCGCGGAGGCTTGCCGTTGTCGCCCGTCGGTTCAACATGCGCGACCTCGCTGAAGAGTTTACCATGTACAGGGTGGCACCACTTTCCGGTTGGTGGCAGTATGAGCAACAGGGCAGCATTCGGAAGGACGGTGTCCATCCGACCGTATCTTGCCTCATAGAGCCCTTCGCTCCTTGTAAGTGCTTCGGCCTTGGGTTACTCGCCCGCTCACGTAACCGCGTGATCCTTTATGATCAGCGTCCCACTCTTTGTGTATTGTCCCGGCTGGAAGATGCAGAACGCACAGTCGTTGCGCTCCTCGGGCCATACACGGCCAAGGAGCACAAGCTGCGTGAGGCCGCGACCGCCTCGACAAAGCAAGGGCGGATAAATCGGGTGTGCGAGGTCCTAGGGATTCCCGTACCTGAGCGCGCGGTGCCGACGGAGGTCCCAAGCCACCACGATGGCGACGGCCGAGCGGGGGCGCCGCCCTCTCGGCGTAGGGCCTGTTTTGACGCTATCATCTCTAGCCCGTCGGCCGTGTCACCGATCGGAACCATCGAGGTGAGGAGTGCGACCAGCACTGGGTCCGAACCCGCCGGTTCGGGGGGGCACACTGCCCCTGATGAGGAGGCCTTAGGCGGCGGCGGGCCCCAGTGTTGCTGCTCCTGAAGATGAAGTCTCGTCGCCTGCACCAACCGTGGAGAACTTGCCGCCCGTGCCAGCACCGGCCACCGAAGACGTGCCGCCCATGCCATCCATTGTGGCTGCTGGGGTGGCTGACAAAATGTCGCCCGCAGCCCCAAGGGCAAAGCGCCCTAGGGTACAGTCGCCTCCGTGTTCGAAGGGGCGATTCAATGTGGCGGGCCCAATCACCGGGGTCCTGGCGCCTGGCAAGGAAGATGTCGAGGCCGAGGGAGAAGTCGTCGCTCCTCGGGCCGACGAAGCCCACGTACCCTGGGTGGAGGCTGGGCGGTCACCCCCCCCCACACTGCGGTGGAGGGTGTCGAAGGTAGGCGCGATTCCTTTTCCTCCCGCGACTTTGCGAAACTCTCTCCGATTTGCTCACTCATTCCATCGTCCACATCAAGCGAGACGAGGTCTCCTGGACGCGGTGAAGGATCGAGCAACGAGGGTGTGCGCGGAGTCTCCGTCCTTGTTATGCAGGGCGCGGCGTAGGCGTCCGTTGCTGCCAAAGCCGCCGACGAGGAGGGGCCGAGGCACGTCATCTCTGACTTCATCCCGCGATCGGAGATGCTCCGCGTTCTTAATGAGGCCGCAGGGCGCACCGTCGGCAGCTTGGACCGGCAGATGCTGTCAACGTGCGGGGGAGACCTTCTGGCACTCGCGCTAGGTGCCTCAGAGATAAGGGTAAGTAGCAGATTCGTGTACCATGCCATTGCCCGGTGTATTTCTAACTCCCACAATTTCTTCCAGACTCTTGTTCTTGGCCGGGCCCTGGAGGAGACCCGTGTCCGCGAAAGAAGGGTGCTGGAGGACGAACTCCATGCTGCGGATGTGGCTCACACCGCCAAGGACGAGCATATTCGTACAGTGGAGGCTGAGAACGCGAGGGTGGTATCCCACGCAGGAGTAAGTCCAGCGTGCCACGGCGGAGGAGCGTGCCGCCTTTCTCCAGTAGATCTCCGCACTGGAGGAGGAGAAGGCCCAACTCGCCACATGCCTTGCGGAGAGGAACCGGACCTTCGACGATGCGTCTATGTCGACGTGGAGGGCGATGGAATCTTTGGAACGGGCCCTCCGGGACCTTTCCATTGACGTGCCAGATGTTACACATGGCCGTAAGGATCTAACGCAGACGCTCGAGCTAATCGAGGAGGGATCGAGCGTCACCTTCCGTAGCACCAAATCCTTCGGTGAGCACTGCGGCTTCATAAGTGACTGCCTCGCCTTCGCCATGCTCCACACCCATGGGTGCAGGCACGTCAACGAGTTGGCAAACCCTTAGCTGGATCTTCCTGCCAAGCCCGAGGCAATGTCCAATGCCATCCGCTTCATCCAGCCCGGCCTCCGAAATTTCCACAGTCGGATTTGGGGTTACGTCGGGGAGGACGCAGCCAAGGTCGCGCTGCGGCAAACGCTGCATAATGTGAAGGAACGCGCGTAGGCTATGATAGCAGAAAATAAAAATTTCTACCGCGCACACCAGGACATCATGCTAAGAGGGGATCATAGATCGTTACCACTAGACGCGCAGCGCAGCGGAAGAAGAGTTGGAGAAGCCGATCCAACCACGCGCGTCGAGGTAGTAGTGGAAGTAGCCGATCGTCCCGAACAGATCGTCTCCTCCACGCGATCAAACACACCACGAGCAGATCCAATCTGTAGTTTGTTGATGCCGATCAACGCCGCACCGAGCAGCGCCTCCACCGGTATCCACACGTCCGGGGCTGGAACGCCGATCGCGAGTGTACCAGCACTCGCGAGCGGCTAGGGTTTGGCTCGGGAGGTGGCGGCTAGGGTTTTGCTCGGGAGGAACATATGCGTGCATCCCTCAGCCCCCCCGCCTCCAAATATATAGACCTCCTCACTTGGGCCTCGTGGACCGAGGCCCAATAGGAGTCTATCCGGATCTCTATCCGAATTGAGCCCACATCCAAATCACATTCGAATTAGTGTTCCAACCCGTTAAGTGTGCGACCCTGTAGGTTCACGTATACTTGGTCGCGACCCGGAAACGCCTTTCTGGTCACCCTGTTAATAGCGGCCTCTAGCAAGACATATTAACCCCAAAGTATACGTAAAGATCATATCGGCTGAACCTGTAATGTTCTCATGTACGAATCCCTTTGCCTCACGATATAGATTAAGCTCAAGGCGAGACCTGTGTCATCCTCTTAATAGCTCAATCACTCTCTCGATTCCGTGATGGATTATAAACTTGTGATTGACTCCTCAATCACATTGGCATGGTCATGCACTTTCATAATCTATTACATCGAGGGGCCCAGAGATATCTCTCCCATAAGGAGGGGCAAATTCTATCTTGATCATTCACATCCCACTACATGTTTCATAGCAAACCCGAAGACTACTTTTATGACTACCCAGTTACGGAGTAGTGGTTAGTAGTCCCAAAATAGGCTACTACGCATGTTGGGAACCATGATGATCTCAAGTCTAAGGATTCTACATAAACACTACTTGAGACCAACTAATGACACATGGAATCTCTGCAGTGTCTCATGGCGGGTCTATCCAACATATGTTCACTAACACATGTCCATATTATTGATTTGGTATCTCCATACCATGATCCATGAGACATGATCATCAATCAATACATATGCTGATCTTTGAATCATATTTGTTCCTCATATGATATATGATCAGGGATCATTTAGAAATAGCAATATTTTGGCATTAAGAGTCTCATGAATAAGTCACATACTCATTGATCAATAATGATAGTCTATTTCAAGGAACAAAGCAATGTATCATAAACATAGTATGTGATATATTCAACATCTCCATGTTGCCTCTAGGGCATATCACCAACAGTCCCACTTGCACTAGAGTCAACCATGTAGGTATCTAATACCCATTGCCCTAGTGTGAGCCTCATGCTTTGGCTGGGGAAGCGGCTTTGTCAACGGATCTGCAATGTTCAAATCCGTTTGTACTTTGCATATCTTCACATCGCCTTTCTCCACAATCTCGCGGATGAGATGAAATCGCCGTAGAATGTGCTTGGACTTCTGGTGCGATCTAGGCTCCTTGGCTTGCGCAATGGCCCCACTATTGTCACAGTAGAGGTCCATTGGGCTGGAGGCACTAGCCACCACACCAAGCTCAGAAACAAATTTCTTGATCCAAACAGCCTCTTTAGCAGCTTCAGAAGCTGCTATGTACTCGGCTTCTGTTGTAGAATCAGCAACCGTCTCCTGCTTGGAACTCTTCCAGCTCACCGCACCGCCATTCAGGCAGAACACAAATCCAGATTGCGATCTAAAATCATCTTTGTCAGTTTGGAAGCTAGCATCGGTGTAACCATTTACAACGAGCTCTTCCTCACCCCCATAGACGAGGAACACATCTTTAGTTCTTCTCAAGTACTTCAAGATGTTCTTTACGGCAATCCAGTGACTTTCACCTGGATCTGACAGGTATCTACTTGTAGCACTTAAAGCATACGAGACATCTGGACGTGTACAAAGCATGGCATACATAATGGATCCCATAGCCGAAGCATATGGAATCGCATTCATTTTATCCCGCTCATCAGGTGTACTAGGACACTGACTCTTGCTAAGATGTATACCATGTGACATAGGTAGGAAGCCTTTCTTGGAATCCTGCATGTTGAACCTTTTCAACACCTTGTCAATGTACGTATCTTGGCTTAATCCAATTAGCCTTCTTGATCTATCCCTATAGATCTTGATGCCCAGAATATATGCCGCCTCTCCTAAGTCTTTCATAGAGAAACTATTTTTCAATGAAGACTTAACAGATTCGAGCATAGGAATGTCATTTCCGATCAGTAATATGTCATCCACATATAAGACCAGAAACACGAGTGCGCTCCCACTAGCCTTTTTGTAAACACAAGGCTCTTCTTCGTTTTTGATGAAACCAAACCCTTTGATTACTTCATCAAAACGAATGTTCCAACTCCGAGATGCCTGCTTTAAACCAAAAATGGATCTTTGCAGCTTGCATATCTTTCCAGCTGATTGCGGATCGACAAAACCCGTGGGCTGTGTCATGTACACATCCTCACTCAGATTTCCATTAAGAAAAGCTGTTTTGACATCCATTTGCCATATTTCATAGTCGAAATATGCAGCAATCGCTAGAATGATCCGAATAGACTTTAGCATTGCGACGGGCGAAAAAGTTTCATCATAATCAACACCTTGAATTTGTTTGAAACCTTTGGCCACCAATCGCGCTTTATAGATGTGAACATTTCCATCTATGTCTATCTTTTTCTTGAAAATCCATTTGCACTCAATGGTTTTAACACCATCAGGTGGATCAACCAAGTTCCAAACTTGATTACTGTGCATAGATTCAATTTCGGATCTCATGGCTTCAAGCCATTTCTCAGAGTCTGGTCCCACCATCGCTTCTTCATAGGTCTTAGGCTCATCGTTGTCTAACAACAATATGTCCCGTTGTTGAGTAGTCAAGAACAAGTACCTCTCAGGTGCACGACGTGACCTCTCTGACCTATGTGGTGCCGGAGTGTCCACAACAGGTTCTTCAACAGTTTGTTCATCCTGTTGTGGTTCTGTAGGAGCTGAAACGTTTTTAGGTGTTTCCCGAATTTCTTCAAGTTGCACCATGCTCCCACTATCCCTTCTTGAGAGAAACTCTTTCTCTAAGAAGACACCATGCCGGGCGACAAACACTTTGCCTTCTCCTTGATTATAGAAGTAATATCCTTTTGTTTCCTTAGGATACCCGATAAAGAAGCATTTATCAGATTTAGGACTGAGCTTATCAGATTGTAAACGTTTTACATAAGCCTCACATCCCCAAATCTTAAGAAAAGACAAGCTAGGACGTTGTCCTGTCCACATCTCATATGGTGTCTTTTCTACTGATTTTGATGGAACCCTGTTTAGTGTGAAAGCGGCTGTTTCAAGAGCGTACCCCCAAAAAGACAACGAAAGATCACTTTGGCTCATCATGGAGCGCACCATATCTAATAAGGTGCGATTTCTCCGTTCAGATACCCCATTCCATTAAGGTGTTCCTGGCGGAGTCAATTGTGGAACAATTCCACAATCCTTCAGATGATTGCCAAACTCATGGCTCAAATACTCGCCTCCACGATCAGATCGTAGAAACTTGATTGTCTTGCCTAAATGATTTTGCACTTCATTTTGGAATTCTTTGAACTTTTCAAAGGATTCAGACTTATGCTTCATCAGGTAGATATACCCATATCTACTAAAATCATCAGTAAAAGTTATGAAGTACTGAAAACCACCTCTGGCTGTTGAGCTCATTGGTCCACATACATCAGAATGTACGAGTGCCAATAAGTCACTTGCCCGTTCACCTTGACCGGTGAAAGGTGCCTTTGTCATCTTGCCAAGTAAACAAGATTCGCATGTCTCAAATGATTCAAAATCAAATGAGTGCAGAATACCATCTCTATGGAGCTTCTCCATGCGTTTCTCATTTATGTGACCTAAGCGACAGTGCCAAATAAACGTGGGATTCAAATCATTCGAACGTTGCCTCTTTGCATTAATGTTATAGACCGGTGTAATACCCTGATCGTCGATTCGGCGTAAGTTTTAAAATAATCGCGGAGTCACCGGTTTTTCGGTAAATCGCGGGAAAGAAAAAATAAAAATTATAGAACAGTGTAAAATGAATAAAATAAATTAAAACTTATAATAATAAACTCGGATGGGCTATCGGGAGAGTGGGCCGACCACCTTGGGCTGGAGGCCCAAGGGGTGGCCGCACCTCCCCCTCTCCCTCCCCTAAAACCCTAAGCCACTCTCCCCCTTTCCCCCCCCCCCCACAGCCGCCACCCCCCTTTCCCACCCTCTTGGGCGCAGCCCCCCTCCCTGGTTGGTGCTCCCACCCCCCCCCCCCCCCCCCCCCCCACAAGTGCTGCTGCCATTGGAGCCAAGGAGAGGAAGGAGAAGGAGAAGAAGGAAGGAGAAGGAAGAAGAAGAAGAGGAGGAGGAAAAAAAGGGGTGATCCATCATCTAGGTAATTTTTCCTCATCCCAAACCCTCTGTTCTATGGAATAATTAGGGTTCTTGGCACGGATTTTGAAGGTAGTTAATAGATTAATTGCCCGATTAGAGATTAGCTGATGTCTGCCTGTAGATTGATTCGCGCAGCGTGTCTGTTCGCAAAGTTTTGACCTAGTAAACGAATTTTCCTGTGGACCTTCCCAAAAGGAAAGTTGTAGAGTACTTCTAGGCGCATCTCCTGTATTTGTTTCGGAATTTTATGCCTTGTTATCTGGGAGTTACAGGGTCGGGAATACTGCTGTTCGTCAGGCGAGCAGATTGGTACAGACCGACGGTAATCTGGGAATTAGAGGTCGTAAATGATTTTTATGACCATGTCCGTAATTGAGAAAGTTGTAGATAATTTAGAGATATAGCTGCTGTATAAAATTCAGAATTTTGAGACCCTTTTACTGATGTTGGGACGCATTTGTTTATTGCTGTCCAATCTGCCAGAACAGAGTTCTTCCTCTGTTTTGGGCATTAAATTACACCTAGCTGTGATCAAAATAAAAATAGGTGTTCTACATGAAAAATGTAGGCTTTTAAGCAATGAATCCAGAGAGATATCGCTTGCTGTAAATGGATCAATATTTTTAAAGTTACGAAAATGTTAAGCAGCACTGCTGCAGAGGGTAATTTGCTGAATTGTTGAGCGGAGAGGAGTTTGTGCGGGTTCGGGGTTCTAGCGACGTTTTTAATTATTAATGTCATGTTTGTATGCTGTAGCTGTGTGCTGAGAGTTGCCTTTTGGACAGGTGGTCTTGTCCCTGAGCGCTCTTGATTTTACTTCGCTTCGTCGGTTTGAGGCAAGTAAACGTAGCGGTGGTTGCTACCGTTTAACTTGTTATTCCTTCTACTTGCAGTTTACATTATTATCATAATTTGATACATTATGCCATGATTGCATGATAATTTAATTGTGGAGATGGTAGCAAGTACTTATCCATTGATATGTTGATAATCTGCTAGTAGCCATGTGGAAATCTTGCTTAATGTTATAATGTGGAACATGAAAATAACATGTGGTGGATGTGGATATGTCGTGAGCATGTTGATGCTCCTTTGAGGATGTATTAATGTGATTTGTGATTATCATATCATATCATGTCATATGCATATGTGGATGTCGCCGCACATAGCCGCGACCGTACCGGTACAGCATCGTATATTGCCGTAATACGATGCACCTCTTATCCCGCGGGAAGCATCGTATATTGCCGTAATACGATGCACCTCAAATCCTGCCCTGGAAAGAGTGATGTGGAGCATAGCATTCATATGCATTGCATTGTGGAAAGATTCATTTGCATACATATGCAATATGTTGTGGTGAAGTTATTTTGTGGAATATTCAACTCATAGTTGTAATGTGGATTATACAACTTCATAGTTGTAATGTGGAATTGGCTCATGTGAGCTATTTGTGGTATGAGGATTATGGATGTGGACATGGAATGAGGTTCATCCCTTGTGTACGGTAAGGTTTGTGATTGTGGCATGAGATTCTTTTCTCTTGTATTAATTGTTGATAACAATTGTGGATGTGAGAAATAATAAAGTGTTGAAGTAAAACATACATATGTTTTATTGCTTTTGCTAGTGGTAGTGGTTGAGAATTTAAAGTAGTCAAACAAGATTTATTTGTTAATGCTTTAACGTCATTGATGGTGATTTGAGGTTGAGGATAATAACATTGTAATTGTGGAAGAATGTTGATGATTAACCTATTGTGGTTTGTGGAAGATTAAATGTTTTATTTGCATTTAATTGTGGAAGAATGTTGATGATTAACCTATTGTGGTTTGTGGAAGATTAAATGTTTCATTTGCATTTAATTGTGGATAAAATGACTGCATTCATATGCCAATTAAATCTGAAATTGAAGAGGTATGATTCATGAAAATTTGTGGTGGCTTAATAATTGTGGACATGAATTGTGGTTATAGTTGTATGGAATTATAAATGATGATGTATAATTGTTTGTAGTTTGAATAGCCTGTTAAACAGTTTGCTTGCTGAGATTTTTATCTCACCCTTGTTTCCCCCTCCCTACAGGTGGACTTTGAGCATGCATGGGAAGGGTAGAACGGCACCACACTGATGCACGTGAATCATATTTTTATGCTGTAATAAAGTTGAAAGGATTCTAGACCTTGCATAGCTTTGTTTACATTATCTTAATAATGTTAAATTTGTGAACTATGTTTTAGATTAAAATGTTGGAGGATATTTTAAATAGTGAATTGCTATCACTATCCTGTTATTCGTTAGTTGTTTATGCTTTCGCTTATACTATCTTGTTTAGTAATTGTTGCCAGTTTATTTTATCTTGTAAATTGGCTCGTTGTAGAGCAGTTTTAGTAGCATCCCAGGGTAATGTGGGTCCTGGGGTGTTACAACCGGTGACTCTTCAAGAGTAAGAACATATAACCCATTCACCAATGGAGTATGACAATAGAACATATCTTTGAAATAAAGAGAACAACCATTGTTCACAGATCTAAAGTCATAACCTTCTGCTTGCAAACATGAAGCAGAAATAATGTTCTTGGAAAGAGATGGAACACAATAACAATTATTCAATTCCAAAACTAATCCTGAAGGTAAAGACAATGGCATGGTGCCAACAGCGACCGCAGCAACTTTTGCTCCATTGCCAACGCGAAGATCCACTTCGCTCCTCCTCAAACTTCTACTTCTTCTTAGCCCCTGCAACGATTTGCAAAGGTGAGCAACCGATCCGGTATCAAATACCCAAGAATCAGTGGATGAAGTAGCAAGATTGATCTCTATAACATTTATACCTGGAGAGGAAGTCGTACTTCCCTTCTTCTTCTCAAGATCCTCCAAGTACTTTGGGCAGTTCCTTTTCCAATGACCTGATTGCTTACAGTAGTAACAATCTGCATTAGGAGCAGCGCCCTTCTTGACTTGCTTGGCCTTAGAACTGCTCGCGATCTCATCGGGAGCTAACTTTCTTTTGACCGCGCCTTTCTTGACATTGGGCTTGCCCTTGCCTTTCTGCATCATCATCACATGATTGCTGCTTTTCTTAATGCTTTCCTCGGCAGCTTTTAGCATCCCATGCAACTCTGCCAAGGTCTTATCCATGTTGTTCATGTGATAGTTCAGTATGAATGGCTCAAAGCTCGGGGGGAGCGACTGGAGAATCACATCAGTAGCCAACTCTTGGCTAAGGGGAAAACCAAGCTTTTCCAGACTCTCAATGTAGCCAATCATCTTAATCACATGAGGGCTGACGGGATTCCCTTCTGCAAGCCTGCACGCAAACAAGGACTTTGAAGTGTTGAACCTCTCAGCCCTTGCTTGGTTCTCAAACATACCACGCAACCCCACAATGATATTGTAGGCATCTGTGTTCTCATATTGCTTCTGAAGCTCAGAGGACATTGTGGCAAGCATGAGACAGCTCACATCAAGGTAATCATTCGTTTGCTTCTCATAAGCTCTCCGTGCAGCCGCAGTAGCATTATCAGGCAAGTCATCAGGATAATGAGACTCAAGGACATACTCCTTGCGCTCTTGCTTGAGAACAATTCTCAAGTTGCGATACCAATCCATAAAGTTCGTTCCATTGAGTTTTTCTTTCTCAAGAATAGATCGCAAATTAAAAGAACTGGATGCGGCATTAGTTGACATGATCTACAACAAAGAATATGCAAAGTTTAGCACTATGTTTATGTTCATCTTTTATTAAACAATTTAACAAAAGACTCCCACTATGTGTTTTGCAACAAAACTCCCTCTAAGTTACATAGTGGGTCAAGATCCTCATTTCACTAATTCCTAGTGAGCTTTGGCATCACGGCTAGAAAACTAGTGACATGGGTAAGCAACACCTTGCTAATCACATCCCTATGTGACTCTTGCTTGTTGGGTGACATCAACATGCCCCGGCCCCAACCTATGCCCCAAGGTCCAAAACTGTTTTGATAACCTTGTTAAGTAAACCAAATGCTTCCGCATGTAGATGTCCGACATCTACCCCAAATAATGATGATAACCGACGGCACTCTACTTTGGTAGACCTACCATGCGGTGATCATTATCTTTTGGTGCAACATATGGAAGGGCATGAACACCTAATTTTATGAGGGATTCTATCCTACCAAAGCAACATATGACAAAAACATTACATAAGAATAAGATAGATAATATCACAGATAAACACATTTAACTGTGAAGTAGTATGGCCCAAACAAATGGTGATCTCCATCTCCATGTAGGTGTAGATGATCTCCATCCTCCACATCACTCCTTTAGGCCACCATGCTTGAAAGCTTGTAACCTCAAAACTAGGCTACTACCTATAATAGCTAGAAATTGAAGATTACAAAGATAGATTCAAGCATTAAGGTCGACACGCAGGTCGTTAAATACAATATAGACAGCTAACAATAGCTGAAATAATCATGACACGCAGGCCATGAACGAATGTTACATGCATCACATACATCTCATACATTCCAATAAGATGTAGGGCCATACTATTCACATCATTCTCTGCAAAAACAAGTTAGACGTAGAATCGTATTCTACCTAACGATGTGAACCCATGACGCTATACAAGGCGGGTACGCACGGCGGTCCCGCTGGCCGGTCAGCGGGCGGGGGGTCGAGGGAAATTTACAGATCCAATCTATGAAATCGCAATGGAATCTACGAAATTTACAGATCCAATCTATGAAATCGCAATGGAAAAACTATTCGGCACAACCACCTTATGCCGATCCGAGACATTCTCTAGGATGCTAGTTTTTCCACTGGGCCGAGGCCATCAGATCCGTAACCTACTAGTATTCGGCATAACCACCTTATGCCGATCCGAGACAATCTCTAGGGCACTAGTATTCCCATTGGCCCGAGGCTATCAGATTCGTATCCTACTAGTATTCGACATAACCACCTTATGCCGATCCGAGACAATCTCTAGGGCACTAGTAGTGACACAATCTGCGCCTCATCCAACCCCTATTCACCGATTGATCTCATCAACCCGTGCTACCATCGATTCATCACATGAACCGACTGATCTAGACTGTAATAGATCCAATCTACTACAACCGCATATCATCATATGCGCTGATCCAGATCGCAAACTAAGCAACCTGGCTCTGATACCACTGAAGGAACGCGCGTAGGCTATGATAGCAGAAAATAAAAATTTCTACCGCGCACACCAGGACATCATGCTAAGAGGGGATCATAGATCGTTACCACTAGACGCGCAGCGCAGCGGAAGAAGAGTTGGAGAAGCCGATCCAACCACGCGCGTCGAGGTAGTAGTGGAAGTAGCCGATCGTCCCGAACAGATCGTCTCCTCCACGCGATCAAACACACCACGAGCAGATCCAATCTGTAGTTTGTTGATGCCGATCAACGCCGCACCGAGCAGCGCCTCCACCGGTATCCACACGTCCGGGGCTGGAACGCCGATCGCGAGTGTACCAGCACTCGCGAGCGGCTAGGGTTTGGCTCGGGAGGTGGCGGCTAGGGTTTTGCTCGGGAGGAACATATGCGTGCATCCCTCAGCCCCCCCGCCTCCAAATATATAGACCTCCTCACTTGGGCCTCGTGGACCGAGGCCCAATAGGAGTCTATCCGGATCTCTATCCGAATTGAGCCCACATCCGAATCACATTCGAATTAGTATTCCAACCCGTTAAGTGTGCGACCCTGTAGGTTCACGTATACTTGGTCGCGACCCGGAAACGCCTTTCTGGTCACCCTGTTAATAGCGGCCTCTAGCAAGACATATTAACCCCAAAGTATACGTAAAGATCATATCGGCTGAACCTGTAATGTTCTCATGTACGAATCCCTTTGCCTCACGATATAGATTAAGCTCAAGGCGAGACCTGTGTCATCCTCTTAATAGCTCAATCACTCTCTCGATTCCGTGATGGATTATAAACTTGTGATTGACTCCTCAATCACATTGGCATGGTCATGCACTTTCATAATCTATTACATCGAGGGGCCCAGAGATATCTCTCCCATAAGGAGGGGCAAATTCTATCTTGATCATTCACATCCCACTACATGTTTCATAGCAAACCCGAAGACTACTTTTATGACTACCCAGTTACGGAGTAGTGGTTAGTAGTCCCAAAATAGGCTACTACGCATGTTGGGAACCATGATGATCTCAAGTCTAAGGATTCTACATAAACACTACTTGAGACCAACTAATGACACATGGAATCTCTGCAGTGTCTCATGGCGGGTCTATCCAACATATGTTCACTAACACATGTCCATATTATTGATTTGGTATCTCCATACCATGATCCATGAGACATGATCATCAATCAATACATATGCTGATCTTTGAATCATATTTGTTCCTCATATGATATATGATCAGGGATCATTTAGAAATAGCAACATTTTGGCATTAAGAGTCTCATGAATAAGTCACATACTCATTGATCAATAATGATAATGTCTATTTCAAGGAACAAAGCAATGTATCATAAACATAGTATGTGATATATTCAACATCTCCATGTTGCCTCTAGGGCATATCACCAACATAATGAGGGGGACTTCCTCCGGTGGCTCGAGGAAGTTCCTCGGCGCAACGAAGACGGTGCAATCCGCAAGAGGAAGCTCCTCGGCCCAACGAAGACGGAGCGAATCCGCAAGCGTGATGCCGGGGTTGAGTGTGTGCCGTGTTATGTATGCCTATTTGTATGGTTGCTCGGTGACCTCCTTTTTTATAAGAATGAAGCAATACTTGTCCAAGGCCTTCCTGTCGTTCCCTACCTCTCTGCCCTAGGCAGATGTCACGTAAGAGTCAGATTTTCGTGTCGACCTTGCCTCGCTTTTCGATAGACGCGTGAGCACTCCGTTCCCTACCCTTCGAAGGGGTGGCAGCGGAGCTGGCGCCTAGTCGAAGTAGACGTGCGAGCGCTCTGTCCCCTATCCTTCGAAGGGGTGGCAGCGGAGCTGGCGCCCAGTCGAAGTAGACGTGTGAGCGCTCCGTCCCCTACCCTTCGAAGGGGTAGCAGCGGAGCTGGCGCCTAGTCGAAGTAGACGCGTGAGCGCTCCGTCCCCTACCCTTCAAAGGGGTGGCAGCGGAGCTGGCGCCTAGTCGAAGTAGATGCGCGAGCGCTCCGTCCCCTACTGATGTGACGATGGCCCGATCTTCCGAGAGGTATTGATAAGTCGATTGTGGAGATCTCGACGTTGATGATCCAAAGGCTCCGACCAAAACAGATCGAACCCCTTGCAATCACTACACCACTGCTCCGTTGGTTATCAACCGTGCCGAACACGATTGACCTCGCCAAGAAGGCTATCTCCTGCAAGCGAATCGAGAACACAAGCAAGAGAGTACAAGATGCAATCTGAAATTGCGAATGAATATTAAGTTCACAAGTTGGGGTCTTACAAACCGATGAACGGCGAAACTGTTCAAAGACAGATTAATCTAAGCAAAACCCAAACCCTAATGGTGGGGGTGGCGGCTGGATATAAAGGATTGAGGGACGTGCAAAACCCCTGTACGCGCCCCTAATGGGCTCCAACACGATACAAAGCCGAAAGGCCCAAAAGACGGTGGCGCAGCACCCTGACAGATTCTGAACGTCCACTTGTTTCGACGATTCCCGTTGACTCAGAAGGAATTTTGACATGGGACCAGAGCCATTGGAAAGGTAGTCTTCTCAGCTTTCCATACATATGTAGAACGTCCAAAACGGAGTCCGGATGCGATCTGGGCGTCCGTTTTAGTGCGGCCTGGTCCTGGACTCCGAGTTCGATTCGAAGTCGGTTTGAGTTGGACCTCCAACATGATTCGACCACCCTTGCTGGACTTGTGCGCCTTGTAGCCCTTCTCCATGTACTTCCAAGTCCTCTCCATGGTTCCTAATCATAATTAAATCATTAGGTAGCAATCTATTCTCAAATGAACAAAAGGAAGTACTTAGGAACGAGCTCACCTGTAAATTCAATTGTCGGGCGCGGGCTCTAGTGATTGGTCCTTGAATGTCAAGTGGAGGAGTGTTGTATGTATCCGAAGAAGTGATGTCCTCATCATCCTCCCCTTCTTGATAGAAAACCGTCCTCGGTTTTAACATAGGTGTAGCATCACGTATTGCATGATCTTGATCATAAATCTTGGTATATGATAACAAACGCAACAAACTCTCATTATGTAATATCATAAGTTCTTTATCAAATAAAGTAAAATCTCTTTGAAACGAGCTCACCTCATAATTTAAGTGATGCGTAGGAGCTCTTGTAATTGTAACAACAAGTAGAGCAAATATGGTTGTATCCATAGGGTTCATGTTCTTATCATCCTCCCCTTCTTGCAAACAAAGCCGTCCTCGGCTTTTGATAAGCTGAAAATATGGTAACAAAGAAGCCAAGGTGTATGCATGGTATATGTATATGTCATCCGTTTTAACAGTTCTTCGTTGTTGCACAATTAATGCTATAAAACAGCAACGATCATAAAAGCTAATTGTATTATTAACCCAAGAGTAATCATATAAGTTAATAAGCAATTCAAAATTTGTCACACAGTAATTGTTGCAACTTGTTTTGCAAATGTAAGTGAAGCATTTATGCAATTCAAATCTTTGACGTTGTAAACATGTAGTGGTGGCACATATGGGAAAAATTACAACTTTTGGAATCAAGCAAAGTTCATCCACATAATCATATCTCAATTGAACCATAGCAAATTCATCTAACAAGGGTGAAGAGACTTGTATGTTCTGCCATAATTCATCATCTTTATTCAGATTGTCCATACTAGATAGTGCAAAAAGCGATGAACACATAGGCATTGGATGAGTACTAAATTTTACTTCCCTTTCACATTGAACATGATTTAGCATACAAGAATTGTTGTCCCAAACAGCAAGTTTCAATTTATCCATGTGATTGCAAGTTATACATATTCGATATACAAGAAATTGATTTTCCACACCATAATCACCAATCAAATTAAACTTATATCCAGAGGTGTAGGCATTAAACAAGAATTTTGAACATGCAAGTTCAGAAACTTTCTCCATAGCATGTGACAATTTCATAGGAAGATCCAACATGATGTAATATAATGAATTAGCAGGAGAAATTCTAGTCAAAACTTCTTTATGTGTTATTAATTCGATATGTGCAAAATTATGAGAATTTAGATTAGCACATGGTTCATTTAAGTCAACACAAGGAATATCAAAAGATTGCACTATAGCAGGTATATACTCACAAGGTTGCTCTATGTCTTGTTGTAGCACCAAATCAGTACCGTGAGCGATGATAGCACCATGTTCTTTATCTTTTTGGCTCTCCTCAGATGATGTAAGTGCATCCATCTCTTTATCTTCATTCTCAACCAATGGGGTTAGTGATTCAATCAGTTTATGCTCCTCTTCGACATGGTTCTCAACTGCAAGGTTAGCTGCAAGAGCATATTCGTCCTCAACATCACTAGCACTTACATAACCACCATCTTCTGTCGCAATGTACGCCCGCTGACTTGTGCAATCGCTCATGACGTGACCCATCCCTTTACAACGGTGGCACACAATGCCCGTCGTACGGCCCGTGGAAGCAACCGATGAAGAGCTCTGTGCTGGTGCTTGCACACTAGTAGATTTGCTCATCTCGGGTGTGCGTGATGGTGGCGACGGTGCTGCTGAACGCGCCCTACTCACAGAGGGGGCAGCAGCTCGACAAATAGGAGGTGGGGCTATCTTGGCTTTTCCAGGCGTTGATCTCGATGTAGACGTACCTCCAAAGTTGCTCCTTGTCCTTTGTTGCCTACCCTGCAATTCTTTTTCTGCAAGCATAGCAAGCTGGAACAACTGGTTGACAGTAGTAAAATCTTTATAATAAACAATGTCCTGAATTTCACGCCGTAACCCCCCGTAAAAACGACAAATCTTATCCTCCTCATCTTCTACAACATTACAACGCAACATGCCTATTTGTAGTTCTTGATAATATTCCTCGACAGATTTATTACCTTGGTCTAAGCACTGCAATTTCTTATGCATTTCATGTTTAAAAGCAGGAGGAACAAATCTATCACGCATAGCTTCTTTTAACCGCTCCCATGTATCAGGTTGTAAGCGCATGGTACCCAGATCATTCCACCAGATAATAGCAAAGTCCTTAAACTCACTAGTAGCTTGTCTAACTCTATGTTGCTCAGGAACCAAGTGAGAATTAAACTTCTGCTCTACCGTCATCTCCCAATCAAGATATATTTCAGCATCATAAAGACCACAAAAAGATGGAATGGTAAACTTGACTTTAGCAAATGGGTCATGATTAGAACGATCATTGTGGTGCTGAAAATTATTACCTCCCATACCGTGACAGTTTTGATGTAGGCGGTGTCGTGTGCGTGCATCTTGGGCAGCAAATGAAGCATTGGCGTTGCAGTTTTGTCTCTCATTATCATCTCCCTCCTCACGATCTTGGCCCGCATCGTGATCATACTCGCGTCCATTGTTTGGTGGCCGATTCACCATTCTTTCAAGGCGTGCAGTGAGTGTTGTAATACTCTCATTGATGGAACTGATGGAGCGCTGCCATGTGTCCATCGAAGCTTGAAGCTTCCTATTGAGGCGTTGTTCATCCAAGAGTGTCATCAGCTCTCCCTTTAAAACACACTCTTGATCATCAGACGACCCACCTGTCATGGTGTTAGTAGAAAACAAAAGATAACACAAAGGTATTATCCCTATCAACTACTAGGTGGTGGAAGGTGGAATCACACATTCTCAAGCGTCTTACCACACCCTTACAAGTGTTCTTACCAATGCAGCAGGTGGTACAACCGGTGGCTGGTTCGTGACACCGTGTCGAGCGTGGGTACGATTGCAAGAGGGGACCTGTTCTGATCAAGAGTATGTGGAGCTTGGAAGGCACAATATGGTAGCAATGGAGAACAATCAGTTAATTTCAGAATTGCATAGAATTGAATTATAGTCCGTATCTAGCACTGAGCCTATGTTGCTGATCAACCAAGAATGGAAGAAGGCTAAAATTAAGTGTATGGCAATGTGTAGGAGAGGTAGATACAAGATAATTCAATCCAATGCAATATGGAATTGAAGAACACAAGGATTGACCCAAAACTTGGAAACTGAAGATTTCAGTCCACTGGACAGCACGTCGGTATTTTGGCCGTAACTTTTTGTCAGTTGCCTTTTATTCAATGATTCTTTTTTTCTCTGCTTTCTGACGGCTTTTTCTACAACTTTTGTTTTGGGGCCAAGTTCTGTAAACCGACTGAAAAATTCGCACAAAATTTACAAGTGCCGACTGTTGCAGATTCAATCTGGAATTTTAGATCAACTTCCACCGCAGATATCTCTTAACTGCCTTCCTGGAATGACGTGAAATTTTACAGATAGATGGATAAGGGATTTTTGAATCTAATGGCGGTGGTCCCAATCAAAAATAATCTCGGAATCAAAAGATATGGCATTTTTGGTGGCGGCTGCAGAGGAAGGAAAAACCAGCCGAAATTGGAAATTAGGATTTGGGGTGGGGAATTTTTCTTTTGTTTGGATTTTTAATGGAACAAAGATATGACCAGCAACTAGACAATGCTATGACGGACACAAATTCAATTTAGCAAACCAAAACTAACAGATCGAAAGGCACAACGGGGTTTGGACAGCGGAATTAATTCTTTTTGTGGGGCAATTTTTTTCTGGACTATAGGAAATAAAAACCAATCTACTAACTAGGGATACAAGAATTACCTCACGGGCAACCGTTGCTCTGATACCAACTGATGTGACGATGGCCCGATCTTCCGAGAGGTATTGATAAGTCGATTGTGGAGATCTCGACGTTGATGATCCAAAGGCTCCGACCAAAACAGATCGAACCCCTTGCAATCACTACACCACTGCTCCGTTGGTTATCAACCGTGCCGAACACGATTGACCTCGCCAAGAAGGCTATCTCCTGCAAGCGAATCGAGAACACAAGCAAGAGAGTACAAGATGCAATCTGAAATTGCGAATGAATATTAAGTTCACAAGTTGGGGTCTTACAAACCGATGAACGGCGAAACTGTTCAAAGACAGATTAATCTAAGCAAAACCCAAACCCTAATGGTGGGGGTGGCGGCTGGATATAAAGGATTGAGGGACGTGCAAAACCCCTGTACGCGCCCCTAATGGGCTCCAACACGATACAAAGCCGAAAGGCCCAAAAGACGGTGGCGCAGCACCCTGACAGATTCTGAACGTCCACTTGTTTCGACGATTCCCGTTGACTCAGAAGGAATTTTGACATGGGACCAGAGCCATTGGAAAGGTAGTCTTCTCAGCTTTCCATACATATGTAGAACGTCCAAAACGGAGTCCGGATGCGATCTGGGCGTCCGTTTTAGTGCGGCCTGGTCCTGGACTCCGAGTTCGATTCGAAGTCGGTTTGAGTTGGACCTCCAACATGATTCGACCACCCTTGCTGGACTTGTGCGCCTTGTAGCCCTTCTCCATGTACTTCCAAGTCCTCTCCATGGTTCCTAATCATAATTAAATCATTAGGTAGCAATCTATTCTCAAATGAACAAAAGGAAGTACTTAGGAACGAGCTCACCTGTAAATTCAATTGTCGGGCGCGGGCTCTAGTGATTGGTCCTTGAATGTCAAGTGGAGGAGTGTTGTATGTATCCGAAGAAGTGATGTCCTCATCACCTACCCCACCCTTCGATGGGGTGGCAGCGGAGCTAGCGCCTAGTCAAAGTAGACGCGCGAGCGCTCCGTCCCCTACCCTTCGACGGGTGGCAGCGGAGCTGGCGCCTAGTCGAAGTAGACGTGTGAGCGCTCCGTCCCCTACCCCTAGTCGAAGTAGACATGCGAGCGCTCCATCCCCTACTCTTCAAAGGGGTGGCAGCGGAGCTGGCGCCTAGTCGAAGTAGACGCGCGAGAGCTCCGTACTTCGCGCGCGCGAGGTATAGTGTGCTGCAAAGGCAAGCTTCTAGTGCGTCTTGTTAAGGCTCGAGGTGCGTAGCAACATCAACCACGTCTTATTTATCTCCGGAAAGTACGTGCGAGGGCGATGCCCGCACGTGCGCGGGGACATCCGCGTCTTGTTTATACTCAGTAGAGTGCGCAGGGACAACGTTTGTGTCTTATATGTACTCCGTAGAGTGCGTGGGAACATCAACCACGTCTTATTTATACTCCGGAGAGTACATGTGAGGGCAACGCCCGCACGTGCGCGGTGACTTCCCGCGTCTTGTTTATACTTAATAGAGTGCGTAGGGACAACATCCGCATCTTGTTTATACTCCGTAGAGTGCGCACGGAGGTATGCCTCAATGCTGCGTCTTATCTATACTCCGTAGAGTGCGTGGGAACATCAACCATGTCGTATTTATACTCTGGAAAGTACGTGCGAGGGCAACACCCGCACGTGCGCGGTGACTTTCGCGTCTTGTTTATACTCAGTAGAGTGCGCAGGGACAACATCCGCGTCTTGTTTATACTCCGTAGAGTGCGCACAGAGGTAGGCCTCAACGCTACGTCTTATTTATACTCTGTAGAGTGCGCTCAGAGGCGTCCCCCGCTGCGTCTTATTTATACTCCTTAGAGTGCGTGCGGAGGCGAACCTCGGCGCTACGTCTTATTTATACTCTGTAGAGTGCGTGCGGAGGCCGACCTCGGCGCTACATCTTATTTAGACTCCGTAAAGTGCGTGCGGAGGCGGACCTCAGCACTACGTCTTATTTATACTCCGTATAGTGTGTGCAGAGGCAGACCTCGACGCTACATCTTATTTAGAGTCCGTAGACTGCGCGCGGGGGCAAGCCCCCGACGTTGCGGGCGGTGAGGGTGCGTGCGGAGGCGGACCTCGACGCTACGTCTTATTTATACTCCGTAGAGTGCGTGCGGAGGCGGACCTCGACGCTACGTCTTATTTATACTCCGTAGAGTGCGTGCGGAGGCGGACCTTGGCGCTACGTCTTATTTATACTCCATAGAGTGCATGCGGAGGTGGACCTCGGCGCTACGTCTTATTTATACTCCGTATAGTGCGTTCGGAGGCGAACCTCGATGCTACGTCTTATTTAGAGTCCGTAGACTGCGCGCGGGGCAAGCCCCCGCGCGTTGCGGGCGGTGAGGGTGCGTGCGGGGGCGGACCTCGACACTACATCTTATTTATACTCGGTAGAGTGCGTGCGGAGGCGGACCTCGACGCTACGTCTTATTTATACTCCGTAGAGTGCGTGCGGAGGCGGACCTCGACGCTACGTCTTATTTAGAGTCCATAGACTGCGCGCGGGGGCAAGCCCCCGCGCGTTGTGGGCGGTGAGGGTGTGTGCGGAGGCGGACCTCGGCGCTACGTCTTATTTATACTCCGTAGAGTGCGTGCGGAGGCGGACCTCGACGCTACATCTTATTTAGAGTCCATAGACTACGCGCGGGGGCAAGCCCCCGCGCGTTGTGGGCGGTGAGGGTGTGTGCGGAGGCGGACCTCGGCGCTACGTCTTATTCATACTCCGTAGAGTGCGTGCAGAGGCGGACCTCGATGGAAGCCCGGTGGAAGGTCGGCTTTATTAATTTCCTGTTTGCGCGGGCGAGCGTCTTACAATGGGTAAGATGCCGGTGTTGCTACATGCATCCCCTTCTGTCCTAGACGTAGTACCGCGGTAGCCTGTCTGCGTTCCATGTATGGCGGAGTGTCTGTCCTTCCAACATGGCCAGGCAGTATGCTCTCTTCTGCAGAGCTTCCGCGACGATGTACGTGCCTTCCCATTTGGATTCCAGCTTGTCGACCGTCTCCACATGGAGCGCCATTTTGAGGACGAGATCCCCAGGCTGGAATTCTCGCGAGTATACAGAGCGACCACGAGCGCGCACCATCTGCCGTGCGTACTTCATGACGTGCTGAGTTGCGCTTAGTCGCTCTCCATCGAGAAGGTCCAGGGACAATTGGTGCTCCTCTTCAGGCGCTTGGATGAGGACTCTTCTCGATCTGGCCTTGATTTCCTCGGGCGTCATTGCTTCATCGCCGAAGAGGAGCTTGAATGGCGTGAATCCCGTCGGTCGCATCACCGTTGTGCGGAGGGACCAGAGAATGCTGTGGAGCTCGCCTGGCCACTTGCCCTTTGGCAGCCCTACGAGGCGCTTCTTCACTCCGGTGGAGATGACACCATTTGCCCGCTCGACTGCTCCGTTAGACTGTGGGTGCCCAACCGAAGCGAAGCGGAGCGTGATGCCCATGCTGTCGCAAAAGTCCTTGAATGGGGCGGCATCAAACTGCATGCCGTTGTCGATGGTGAGCTCCCTAGGCACGCCAAAGCAAGATATGATGCTCTGCCAAAGGAAGCGTTGCATGGCCGCCTGGGTTATCCTGGCTAGAGCTACAGCCTCTGGCCACCTAGAGAAGTACTCCAAAGTGACCACTATGAACTGCAGGTCGCCTGGGGCTTGGGGAAGTGGTCCTACAACGTCGATGCCCCACCGTGCCAGCGGCCAGACCGGGGGAATGGGGTTGAGGCTTGTCAGAGGCCTACAAATGACTCGTCCCATCCACTGGCAACCTTGACACCGGCGCACGAGCTCCTGGGCGTCAGCGATGGCAGTTGGCCAGTAAAAGCCTTACCTGAATGCCTTGCCAACCAGCGACATCGGCACGAGATGCGAGCCGCAGATGCCCGCGTGAATTTCTGCAAGGAGCTATTTCCTTCCTCACGCGAGAGGCACCGCAGGAGCGGTGCACAGACCCCTTTCTTGTACAGTATTCCATCGATCACCTGGAAGGATCTGGCGCGATGCTACAGGTGCCGGATCTCGACGGGGTCGTCCGGCTCTGCGATGCCCTACAAGAAACCAAAGATGGGCTCCCGCCAGTCACCCTGTTGGGTGATCTGGTGGACAAGGGCTGCATCGCGGTTGTCCTGCACGATGGCGGCTGTTGGTAGGACCTCATAAAATGCCCCCTCGGGAGTTGGGAGCTGCTGACTGGCGGCCTTTGCTAGGACGTCGGCTTGCTCATTGTCCGCCCGAGGGATGGCTTTTACGGTGACACCCACGAAGTGTCGCTCCTTCGCTCTTACGGCCGCTAGGTACTTGGTCAGCTCCGGGTCCTTGGCCTGATATGACTTGTCTACGGTGACACCCACGAAGTGTCGCTCCTTCGCTCTTACGGCCGCTAGGTACTTGGTCAGTGCGGACAAGGACTCGCTGCGCACCCAGCGCCTTAAGCTTCGCGAGGCCAAAGAGTAATGCCTCGTACTCAGCAATGTTGTTGGTGGTGGGAAACGTTAGCCGCGCCGAGTACAACAGGCGGTGCCCCTCAGGCGTGGTGACCACCGCACCCACGCCTGCTCCCACAACACCGTAGGCTCCGTCGGTGTTGAGCATCCACACCGGGTCCTCCGGCTGCTGAGCAGGCTGGGCCGACGGGGTCCACTCCGCCAGGAAGTCCGCAAGGACTTGGGATTTGATCACTGTTCTCGAGGCATAAGTTAAGGAGAACGGGGCGAGCTTGGCTGCCCACTTGCCAATTCGCCTTGTGGACTCCTTATTGTGCAGCATCTCTGCCAAGGGGAACGAGGATGGCACCGTGATTGGATGGGCTAGGAAGTAGTGTCGGAGCTTCCGCGAAGCCATGATCAGCGCGTAGGCAAGCTTCTCGAGCTCTGTATACCGCATCTTGGTGCCCTGAAGGGCTTCGGAGACGAAGTACACGGGGCACTGGAGAGCGCCTTCTTCGAGTACGAGAACAGCGCTGATCGCTATCGCCGATGTGGCGAGGTAGAGCAGGAGGGGAGCCTCTGGTGCCGGAGCAACTAGAGTTGGGAGGCTTGCGAGGTGTTTCTTGAGGTCGTCGAAGGCCTTCGCACAATCGTCGTCCCAGTGGAACTCGTCGCAGCCGCGGACGGTCTTGAAAAATGGCAAGCCCCGCTCTGCTGCCCTAGAGAGGAAGCGGCTCAAAGCAGCCATGCGGCCGGCGAGCCTCTGGACCTCCCTTGTCGTCTTGGGCGGCTCCATGGCAAGGATTGTGTCGACCTTGTCGGGATTCGCCTGGATGCCTCGCCCGGACACAAGGAAGCCCAAGGGCTTGCCCGCTTGCACGCCGAAGACACACTTGTCCGAATTGAGCTTGATGCCTACCTTCCTAAGGTTGTCGAAGGTTTCCTGGAGATCCTTTCCGTGAAAGGTGAGCTGTCTAGTTTTGACTACCACGTCGTCGACGTAGGCCTCAACGTTCCTCCCGAGCTGAGCGGCCAGCGCGACGAGGCGGGTGAAGGTTGAGCCCGCATTCTTCAACCCGAAGGGCATCCTAACGAAGCAAAATGTCCCGACTGGCATGATGAAGCTGGTCTTGTCCTCGTTGTCCTTGGCCATGTAGATCTGGTGGTAGCCGGAATACGCGTCCAGGAAACTCATAAGCTCACACCCCGCGGTGGCATCGACCAGTTGGTCTATGCGCGGCAAAGGGTAGTCGTCCTTCGGGCATGTCTTGTTGAGGGCGGTGAAGTCGATGCACATACGCCGGGCGCCGCTAGCCTTCTTGACTAATACCGGGTTGGCAAGCCAATCCGGATGCTGGGCTTCGCGAATGACCCCGGCCTGGAGGAGTTTCGGTACTTCCACCTTGGACGCTTGCTGCCGGTCCGTGGACATGCGCCGAAGCTTCTGCTTGACCGGCTTGGCGTCGGGGCGGACCGCTAGGTTGTGCTCGATGAGGGTGCGGTCCACACCTTTGATGTCCTCTGGGGACCATGTGAAGACGTCCACGTTGCTCCGGAGGACCTGGAGCAGGTCTCGTTCCACCTCGGGGGGAAGGCCTTCACCGATTGACACAGACTGCCCTTCAGCCTGGAGGGGCACCTTTTTGACTCCACCGTCCGGCCGAGGCTTGGGCGTCCACCCTGGAGCGGATGGCGTGTCCGCCTTTAGCTGGTCAGCGAGGGCGTGCACCCTGTGGTGTGGACCTCTGGCACCGACCTCCACGCGCCTGGCGAGATCCTGGTCGCCGAGGATAGTGATGACACCCCGCGGGCCCGAAAGCTTCATGCACAAGAAGGCATGGTGCGGGACCGCCCCGAAGGAGTTGATGGCGGGTCGGCCCAGTATGGTGTTGTATGGGTGTGGGGTGTCTACCACGTCGAGGACCACGTCTTCGCTCCTGGCATTATCGCCTAGAGAAAAGGAAACTCGGAGACATACCTGACCCAAGGCGTTCAGCGGCTGGCCCCCGAAACCTTGAAGCGGAATCCTCGACGGCCCCAAACGGCCCCGGGGGATCCCCATGTGGTCGAGGGCTCCCGCCACCAGGATGTTCGCGGAGCTGCCCCCGTCGATGAGGACAGGCCTGACGTCACAGCCTGCAATGTCAGCCTGGACGACCAGGGGATCCTGGTGAGGGAACTCCACACCCTGGGCGTCGGCCAGCATGAAGGTGATGTTGCAGCACAGCGTTCCCAGAAGCGGGTGCACCGAGGTCCCCTACGAAGAGCCCCAGAAATGACACTAATGATGCGGTGCTGGCCCCCTCTGTGGCTGCAGCTTGCGGGGGGCTTCCCGGTGGCTCCTGCACGTCGGCTACGGCAGGGGGCCACGCTTCCAGGGCCCGGGTTCTGACGGTGCTTGCCGCAGCTCCCTGACCGCGGTGCACACCCGCGTGACATGAGTGCCGTAGCCGTGCACTTCGCACCACCGGTCGTAGTCCATGATTTCTTGCTCCACGCCCCCATCCCTTCTCGCACGGAGTGGGGGTAGGCACCTAGGGGGTGTCCTCCATGCCGAGGATGTGGCGAACCTTCTGGGACCTGCACTGGTTGCACTGGGGCTTGCACCTTCCGCTTGGCGAGCTCTCGCGTCCCCCGGCGTCACCGCTTTCAGGGGCGTCTCCCATGAACGTTTGCTTGTGTTTTCCTATCGGGGAGTCACCCCTGGTGCTCCCTTCTTGCGGCCACTCCTCTGCTAGACTGGGGTCGAAGTCGTCGCCCTCACATCTTCGCGCATCCTCCTCTGTCTGTGCGTACTCTTCCATCTTGTCGAAGATCTTCGCCACCGTCTTGATTGGCTTCCTCGCGTTGTACTCGGCCAGCGGCCCCGGGCGAAGACCTTGTACTGCTGCATTGATGATGGTCATTTCGTTGACATCCTTGACCTGGCAGCGTACCTTTGCGAAGCGCTTGAAGTAGTCCCGGAGTTTCTCTGAGGATTTTTACTTGATTGCAAAGAGCTGATCCGCGTCGACGCGCTCGACGTAGTTCCCCTGCAAGTTGTTGTAGAGCCGGTCGCGGATTTGCTCCCACGCATAGATGGAATTTGGCTCGATGGTGAAGAACCAAGAGAGTGCCACCCCCTGCAACCCGAGGGGGAGCCCCATTGCCTTCGTGGTGTCGTCCTCGCCGGCGGCTTCGATGGCGGTCTCGTAGATGCGCACGAACTCCCATGGGTCCATGTCACCCTTGTACGACTCAAAAGCACTTGGGAACTTGAAGTCCTGCGGCCACGCCGCCTGCTGTAAGCCTGCGGAGAGTGGGGATTCTGGGTCAACGCGCCGCAGCGGGACATGACTAGACGTGGGGGCGTCTTAGCTGTTCGCCCGCTCCGGCGTGGGCTCTGGCGCGACCGTTGGCGGAGTCTGCTGACTCCAAGCCTCATGCATATCCCGCACAGCCCCGCGGAGATCTGCCAACTCCCGCTGGAACGTGCTGAGGGCCGCCAGTAGGGCGTTCTCCACCGTAGTCGTAGCCGGAGCGCCCGATGTACCTGGCTGCATGGTCGGAACAGCAGGGATCACTGTCTGCACTCCAGGATTACCTGCCGGGGTGGCGTGATGGATGTCAGAGTCGACGGCGGGGCCCATGTTGCCGCTGGGGCCGCCCGCCGCCTCCGCACCGGGTGAGGGGACGACGGCCGCGCCAACGTGGGCGCCGGCGCTGCCGCTCCCGGCACCCGGTCGGCGCTGTCGACGGTTGTCGCTGTGCCCGCGGTGGGACCTCCCACCATACGCGGGGTAGTGTCAACCGTCGTGGCGGCGGTGGCAAGGCCGGTTGTCGTGACACCAGTGGCGGGGTCGATCGTCATGGCATGCTCGCCAGCGTTCGCCGCCGTCGCGCCCGCGTCGGCATCCACGCTCACGGCTGCCGCTCCCGCCTTCTTCTTATTCATCGCCAACGCAGGAGCTTTCTTCGATGCCATCCTTCTTCGGATCTTGAGGCTTGCTCTCTGTCCGTCCCCACGGACGGGGCCAACTGTTGTGGCTACAGACCAAACACACAGAGAGAGTATGCTAGTGGAGAGTTAGGTGAGCAAGTGCTTAGGGTTTCCCCCATGGCTGGTATGATATATATATATATATATATATATATATATATATATATATATATATATATATATATATATATATATATATATATATATATATATGTCCACATGGGGAGTGTTTTTACAGCCATGCCCTTACATTTGAGTATCCCTCTCAGGGGCCTTTATGTCATTACACATATCCCATTTTGGGCCTTACAACTCTCTTAGCAGGCCGGCTGGGCTTACGTGAGGGCCACCCCTACAACAGTTACACTGATGCTATCTTCCAAGCTAATAAAGATGATTTTTATTGTAGTCTGGGTTTGTCTTTTATCTTAATGGTGGAGTCGTGAGTTGGAAAAGTCCAGCAAGAGATGATTGTGGATTCTACAATGGAGGCTAAGTATATTGTGGCTTCCGAAGCTGCAAAGGAGGCTGTTTGGATAAAGAAGTTTATCTCTGAGCTAGGTGTGGTTTCTAATGCTTCTAGTCTAATGAATCTCTATTGTGATAATAGTAGAGCCATTACGCAAGCCAAGGAGCCTAGATCGCATAGAAAATCTAAGCATATACTTCACCATTTTCACCTCATTCGCGAGATTGTTGATATAAGTGATGTTAAGATATGCAAAGTGCACACGGATTTAAATATTGCTAATCTATTGACAAAGCCTCTTCCACAGCCAAAGCATGAGGCGCACACAAGAGCTATGGGTACTAGATACTTGCATGATTGACTCTAGTGCAATTGAGAGATTGTTAGTGATATGTCCTAGAGGCAATTACAGAGATGATTGTATTACTTCTATGTTTATGATCTTTTAAATAATATGTTATTTTGTCACTTGAATAAATATTTTTCGTACTGATCAACAAGTATGTGACTTATTCATGGAACTCTTATATCATTATGTGAGACAATTATGATTTATAGATTAGCACATTTTCCACCTTGAGTTCGATCTGGTATCATGAGGCAAAGGGATCGATACATAAGCACCATATAGGTTCATCTGATATGATTTTTATGTATGTTTGGGAGTCATTATGTCCTAATAGGGACCACTATCGACTTATGGGTCGGAAAGGAGTTTTTCGGCCCATGGCTTACACATGAACCTACAGGGTCGCACATTTAATGGGCTGGAACGACAAGGATCCGGATGATACTTTTTGAGTGGGATTCGATCTCAACTCGTATTGGATAAGGATCCGATTGGAGGCTATATAAAGAGAGGTGCAGGGCCGAGGGAGGTATCCCCGAAACTCACCCGTCGAAGCCCCAGCAACCACCTCTCATATCCCCTACTGTGTGCACAGGTGCTAGCACGCTGATGCACAGTGCTCCATCCCTAGACATGTGGACCTTGGTAGAGGAATTACTGCGATTACGACACTAGTCAGGACGATCGAGAGGAGGAGACGGTTGGCCGGAGTACGATCAGCTACTACCACTACACCGACACGCTCTTCGTTGAATTGGCTGCTTCAACTTTACTTTCGCTGCACTGCATATCTAGTAGTAACGATCCATCATCTCTTACACACATAGCTTCCTAGTTTACATGGTAAAAATTGTAATCTGCACTAGTGTAGCATACCCATATTCCAACATTATGTACAGCGCTACAATAACTCACTTTTGAATGCTGTACCTTTTCAGGGTAGGGTCTACAAATTGATTGTAGTAGACACTATATCAAGTTCAGCTGTACTAGCCAAAATCACATACGACTGTCTACCTCTTTGTAATCTTTCTCACGAACAATGAAAATTCAAAAGGTATAAGCAACATCCCAGAAGAACCCACCCAATAGCAAGCATGAGGTCAGTGGTAGCCACCGACAACGATGACTCGATGAATCTCCTTTCTGTTTCATAATTAACTTTTGGAATCGTGATGCATGCATGCGTGGAAAAGTTATCTAGCTCCTGTTCTTGTTTCTAATTGATCATAAGTGGAAGTGTAGGATCGAGTATGGCGATTAGAGTGGTGAATAGGAGCCAATAAGAATTCAAGATTTTTTTCAAATCTTTTCTGAAGGCGGGAAACAAGACTCCAAGTTCTTCACTCCAATAACTATGAGAAGTTATGAAGTTCAGAAACCAAACACCCACACAAAAATATCCAAAAGAAATTATGCAAAATCTAAGATATGACTAGTAATTTTGGTAATACCATGGTACAGTAGCAATGAAGGGAAGGGTGGTAGGCAGGGGCCCTGCCATCAGCTCCCATGGTTGGTACATCTACACAAGATTTTGCCATGCAATGTAGTGCGGAATTTTTTTTGAATGGGGCAAGAGCACTGCCATATATTAAAAGCCGAGGGGAAGTTTATATACAAGGTAGAGGGTGGCAAGCCTAAGAGGGCCACACCCAAAAAGGATGAAACTAAGGCATTACAATGGTAGGTAAGAGCTTCGCTAGCCTTTTCGCCCCGGCTATGATCCAGGTTTGAGACTCTTCCTTAATTTTGGCGAGTACGGATGTGGGGAGGACTCTACGGAATGAAAAAAATGTGAGAATTCCATTTTTTTCCAGATCTCTCAAGTGACTAGCATCATTAACGAAGCTAGAGGTTTGTGAGGCATGTTTGGCTTCAGGCTGGTAGACTCCCACCAGTGCCAGATAGAGGCGGTGGTGTGCCAAGAAGCTGGGTCTATGGAGTCTGAAGTAATCCAATGACCGATGAGGGTCCAAATTCTTTTTGTGTTGTGGCATTCGGTGAAGAGGTGGTTGGATGTGTCTGGTGAGATCCCGCAAAGGGGGAACCAATTGGTTTGGCCATCCTCTCAAGGAGAGGCAATCGGTGGTCCACAACCTATTCTGCAACGCTAGCCAAGTGAAGATTTTTCATTTTGTGGGGCCTAAGTCTTCCAGACTAGGGGTTCATGGAGGTGTTTATTCTGCCAAAGAATTGTGCTTTGTATGCTGAGGCTGCGATGCAGCTCCACACGGAGTAAGCTTCCAAGTTATACTGTCCTCCACCCCTTCCTGAAGGTTCAAGGAAGATATGTGGCCCCAGAGGGCAACAAGTTCTTGACTGTGCTGTGTAGTTAGGCCAGCCAACCAGTTGAGATCTTGTAGCCATTATTTTCAGTTAAAGATGCATACAGGGAATGGTTTTTTCTTTTGGAGGCAGCAAAAAGACTTAGAGCAATGTCATGCAAATGTCTCCCATGAGCCCAAGCCGAGTTCTAGAAGCTCGCTATTTTCCTATCACCAATTTTAATGGAGGTGGTTGTCACAATAAGAGACTATTGTGCTATAGCAAGGGGTTTGCATCCCTTTCCATGACTTGTTTGTAGCTATCCACTCATACCATAGCCATCTGATTCGTAAGGCTCGTGCAAAGTGTTAGTGGTCTAGGAGACTAAGACCACCTAGGTGTGTGGGTTTGCACACGTTGTCCCAACTGACCTTGCATTTACCTCCCATTAGTTGATCAGAAATAGCCTAAAGAATTGTCTCGTCCATCTATTTAGACATAGGAGCACTCTGGTTGGTGGTTTCTTAACCGTGAGGAGGTATGTCGCTTGGGCATTTAGGACTAACTTTGTCAAAACTTTCCTTCCTACGAGAGTCAACAATTTATCACGCCAACTTGACAGGTGACCGGACACTTTGCCTTGTAACCTTTGGAAGTGTAGGTGACGTAGTCTTCAAATTGTAAGAGGTAGTCCCAAATATTCCAAACGGAAGGTAGCTAGAATGGCTGGTAAGTCATGAAACACGGCTTGTAAATTTGTCCCTTCGCAACAAATCGGTGCCACCTGGCTTTTTTGTAGGTTTGTATGTAGGCCCGTTGCTTCACCAAATTTCTTTAAAATGTAGACAACGGTGTTAACATCTACACAGGAAAGGTGTAAGAAGATGGCCATGTCATCCGCATAGAGGGAGGTTCGCAAGGTTGCTTCCCATCCACGCAAAGGTTGCAGGAGACCTCGTTCTGTTGCTATATTGAGGATGTTCTGAATAGGGTCTATTGCTATGATAAAGAGGAAGGGGAGAGTAGGTCACCTTGCCTAAGGCCTTTGCGGTGTTGAATAATACTTCCGGGGATGCCATTTAGAAGAACTCTAGAGGTTGCAGTGGAGAGGAGGCAAGAAATCCAATCCCTCTATCGTGAAGGGAACCCCCTGATTGCTAGCAACTGCAACAGGTAGTCCCAGTGTATCGAGTCGAAAGCTTTGGCAATATCTAGCTTGAGTAGGAGGGTTGGCATTCTCGCAAGATGAAAGATTTTTACGAGATTCCGGATGTAAAGGAAATTTTCCTGAATGCATCTTGCTTTAATAAAATGCACTTTAACTCTATGAGACTAGGTTGTTCATGAAAGGGGCGAGGTGCAAGGCCAAGGTTTTGGTGATGATCTTAGAGACACTGTGAATGAGACTTATTGGTCTAAAATCTACCACATATTGAGCTTTGTCTTTCTTTGCAAGAAGAATAACATTGGCAATGTTGGAGCATTGAAAGTTGGTCGTCCTGAGGTTGTAAAAGCTGTGAAGGACAGCCATGAGATCCTCTTTTATGATGTCCCAGCATGCACGGTAGAAGTTTCCGTTGAAGCCATCTGGGCCCGGTAAATTGTCCTTCGGCAATTGAAGGATGGCTGTGTGCACCTAGAGTTCGGTGAAAGGTGCATCTAGGTCATGTAGTCCAAGCATGGAAATTGTAGCATTTCCTAGTTGAAGGTTGTGGTTACCTGTAAACTGTGTCCAAGTATTTGAGGGAAGCGGTCACAGAGCACATCGGATTTTTTGACATGTGAGGTCGCCCAACCTTGTCCCCTTGTGAGGCATTGGATAAAGTTCCTTCGTCTGCGAGGGTTGATTTTGATGTGAAATTTTTTTGTATTGCATCTTCCTCTCGTAGCCAGTTGATATGCGACACTTGCTTAATCTGAGATTTTTGGATTGCTGCCAGACCCATAACTCTCTTTTCTAGGTGGGCTCAGAGCTTGGCCTCTTTGAAAGTCAAGGCTCTATTTTCCTAAGCAATGTCGAGGTGTAGGATGATCTCTTTGGCCATGTGTAGTTGTAGCTTTACATTCGGGAGCAACTTGTTGCTCCATATGCTTAGCTGGATCACCGTGATTTTCAATTTCCTGTTGAAGGTAGAAATTGGGTTATGGCCAAGCATGGTCCCAGCCCAAGCCTCAAGGATGATCTACTGGAAGGTTGCAGCCGGGTCTAAAAAGTTTTCAAAGCGAAAGACTTTGGGTGCCTGTGGTCCACCAATGTTTGAGAGGAGGAGGGGGTAGTGATCTCAGAGAAGTGGATAAGGCCTGTAGGGCGTGATTGTTGAAGGTGGTGTTTCAGGTAGTGTTGCGGAAGCATCTGTCTAGTCTGACTAGTGTAGGATTGTCTCTTTTGTTGCTTGAAGTATATTTGCAGTTTTGAAGGTGAATCTCTTGTAACTCACAGGTGTTTAGGGTCTTGCCAAACCATCCTGATATGGGGAGGGGTCCCGATCTTCTCAGTGAGGAACCGTAGATAGTTGATGCGAAGCAGACGATGTCGCTAGTTGAACACTCGCGCCAATGCACGAACCCTCAACTCTTCGGAATACGCCTAAAACACACCTGATAATTGTTTGTCGCGAGACCACAAACGACGAATGCCAAGTCCCCAATTCCCAATGGAACGACGGCTTGACCTTGAATTGCAGAAAGAACCATGGATCGCCTAGTTCTCTCTCAAAGTCCTCGCATGAACTCTGGTATTGAAAGAACAAGCAATAGCTATGTTTCAATCTTATGCATAAAATTGGTCTTCCTCTAAAGGCTGCCAATACAAGGCTTATATAGCCCCTTGGGATGTCCATATGGTCCCCAAACCAATTACAACTCAACCCTATATGGTTTTGGATACGAACTCTCACAAAAAGAAAACTATATTTTCACCCGTCATCTTGTTTCGGTCATAAATTTTTATACGTGACGAATTTGAAGGTGGAACCAGATCCATTGCATAGCCCTTGAAATTATCTTTCCAACGAGTACAAGAACACCTGAATCGGACTTCGTTTGTGAAAGTTATAGCCTTTTTAGTAACTGCCTGTCAGGCTGTCCCGAACCGAATCCGAATTGAATTCTGAGTTGAATCCGAGTTTGAATTGGGTTGAGCACGTGGGAAGTCCGAATTTGGCTTGAAAATCTTATCCAAAACTTGTAGTTTAAGTCCTTGGCCTTCTCCCCTTTTGCTCTCCCACTGCATGGGCTTCTTTCCTCCTTGATCAGCTGCATGGGTTGCTTGGCTTTCTTTTTTCCATTCCCATGGGCTTTGAGCTTTTTGTTCTTGGTAGCAAATATGATTCACCTCCTTGTGCTTCTCCATTGCTTTGGCCCCGGACTCATCATAATATTCAAATTAATCATGTGCGTATCCGCATCACTTCCCATAAAACATTGATTGAGGTTTGAATTATTTTTTGTTAGTGTCCCTATAGATTAGATTGAAATCACCTAGAAGGAGCCACTTGGTAGCTAGCGGTGGCGTACATGCATGAGTCCTTGTCAAGCGTTGGGCCATACACCAAGGTGAGGACAAAAGCAGTAGCGCAGTCCTGGATCGTCACATCGATTGTGAGGCCAAATTCATGGTGTCGGGGGTTAGAGATGGAGATTGTATCACTGTTCTAGAGAATAATGATCCCTCCTCTAGTGTTCTCCGCCGCCAGGAGGAAAGCGAATTCGTCTAGTCTATTTCCACCAACGCACTTGGTCAAAACAAGGTCAATTGCACTCAGCTTTGATTCCTGTAATTGCTGTAACATTTTTTGATGTAATTAATTAAAAAAAATAAAAATAGAAAAAACATGTTCTCTCGTCATGGACAATACAAAGGAATACGAAAAAAAGACAAGGCTAAAAAGCCAAAAAAACCAGAAAAAAATGAAATTAAAAAGGTAGAAGCTAAAAGCCAAAAGAATAAGCCAACTTGAGCAGGGATTTATATCTAAAACTACTGAAAATTTAAGTACGCTAGACCTATACGGTTATGTACTCAAAGAGGAACCTATAGGGCACGTTCGAATAGGCTTGTGCCTTATGACTTTTCACTTTTGCAATCGCAACTAACTTTTAAACGGTGTGTTTTTTCAAGGCCGGGTCTTCTAGTCAATTGTTGTACATATTGTACCGATTTGAGCTATACCGGTCAAAATTGCATGCGACTATCTCTCTCTCTTCGTAATCCCTATCACGAACAGTCAAAATTAAAAAATCATAAACCAAAAGACATAAGCCATGACCAGTGGCAGAACCAGGCCTCGGGCTACCTAGGCTGTAGCCCGAGGCCTGGTAACCAAAGCCCATGCAAAATTCACGAAAAATAATAAAAAATACAGAGTTAGCCCAAGAGTCGGTCCAAGAACAGCTGGCCCAGCCCGAGGGTTAGGCTTAGGCTGGTTCCATCCCTGGCCATGACCCAAAAGAACCCATGGTCACCGCTATTGCAAATCTTTACGACTGCTCCCAGGACTTTACGACCGGTTTCTAGAGTTTACGACCACCTCCCGCTGCGTTACGACCGCATTTCAGCTCCTCCGATCGCTTCGCCTTCGTGGTCGTAAACCTTCTGCTGAGGTTTCATCACTCTTCTCTGCAGCAGCGCTGCTCTTCCTTCGACCTCTCTCGAATTACCGTGATCGTAACTCCCTACGACTACGCAGTGATGCTGTTGATCACTGTTCACCGTGGTCGAAACACCATTTCAACCACGTTCTATTCCTTATAACGTAGTCGGAGTCCCTTCCGACCACGTTCAAGTCTTCACGGCGCAGTCGCATCCTCTTGCGACCACTTACACTGTGGTCAAAAGCTCCTCCGAGTTCTCACAATGTGGTCGAACGCCCTTACGACCACGTTCAATCTTCTTCAACGTGGTCGAACGCCCTTACGACCACATTCAAGCTTCTTTGCTGCGGTCGTATATCTTCCGATCACCCTCAAACTTTCCCCGCCATGGTCGTATCGCCTCTCGACCATGTCTTTTTCAGGTTTACCGTGGTTGAACGCCTTACGACCATGCCTGCCGATAATTTACAGTGGTCGTAAGTCGACTTCGACCATGTCTGCGAGATTGCTCAATGGAGACGACACTCAAGTTTTTCTTTTTCTCTTCTTTACTTCTCGCATTAATCAGATTACAAGACTCCACCCCTTTTATACCCGGCTCTACGACTTGTGCACAGTTTTCGACTCCGAATACAACTCAACTCTGACTTCGGTTCAAATACAACTAACTTTCAACTACGATTACAAATGACTTTCAACTTCAATTACAATTGACTTTCCGGTCTGACTTTCGATTACGACCAAAACTCAAACATAGCTTCTAAACAAGATTATTTACAACAACCGCTACTCCAATTCTAACCTTGAGAAGTAGTGGCGAAGGGAAGGGTGGCAGGCAGGGGCCTGCCATCAGCCCCCATGGTTGGTACATCTACAGGAGATTTTGCAATGCGATGTAGTGTAGAATTTTTAGTTTTGCTTTTTAATGATTCACCTCTCACCATCGAGCTTTCCCTGTAGGGAAATTTCTAGCTCGGGCCCTTACCTGCAAGGCTGCAAGACTACAAAGTCCCCTTCGACATGGAAAATTTATTTATTTGCCACCCTTACGACTCGGGTGGCAACAGATTTGTCACCCGGGTCCATTGTCAGTGACTCAGGTGACCCCACATGTAAGTGACAGAGTCTCGGTGTCAATCTTAAGGGTGGCAAAAAATTGAATCTCCCAAATTACCACGAAAATTAGATTTTCAGGCTAAAATATAGCCTGATAATAGAAGTTCAGAGGATTGATCATGTCCAATTACCATCGAAATATGTCTTATCCACAAAATGGTGTCCTTTCAACAAACAAATAAACCCCACTGCTCAGTGCTTGTTTTACAAAAAATGCTCTCAACTTTGAAATGTGTCGATGCAGTGTGAGCTAGCTTTGAAAAATGCCATAATGAACGATTAAATCCCATTTTCCACCAAATACGAGCTCCATGTAACACCCCGTATTTTCATATGGTCGAAATTGCCCTCGGCTTGATTTGTGGTGTAATTTGTTTGGGCTGCGTTTTTTCTTTCACGTGAGGAAGAAAGAATAAAAATCGATCCTTCACTCTCCACAAGCGTGATCATTTCAACACATATCTGATTATTTGTGGTGTACAGCGCACGCAGCACGTGATTAATAATTTGCATGTCTAGCTTGGTGATTTACACACATGATCCATGATGTATCAATTAATTATTTGAACTAAAGATGGGGGCTCGTAATGCGATTTGAGGTGTCGGCGTGCAACAATCAGAGAGCGGACTAACTTATCGGCAATATGCACGCGACGCTTCTAGATTTGTGTGACACGTTTCTGACCCCACATGCAGTAGGGTGGGACCCTCGCCGCTTGATCAACCAACTTTTCTTGGCCTCTTTTCAGAAGGAACCAACTTATGAAATTGAGACCTAATAAAATTTATAAAACTGATATCTGCATACAATTTTAAAAACCGGCGTTAATATATTAAAGATCAAAATGGGAGTTCTGGCCCTAGACGATATGTATAGGTCATGTCTGTATTGCTTATAAAAACAGTTTTTCTATAGAAAATGATTTTTCTATTGTACCTACTTTTCAAACGGAGTATCTTTTTAAGACGGAGTCTACTAATCGATTGTAGTGAGTTTATTTATATCAACTAAAATCGTACACAAGTATCTTTCTTTACAAATTTCTCTACAAGCTATTACTATTTATCAACTAAAGCTAAAAGCATTCAGTAAAAATCAATATAAATACCCTATCGTAATTTAGAATTAGATCGACGGCCGGAATATACAGTTTGTGTTAATGATATACATATGATCTAGTTTGGTTTATTAAGAATTTCTAAAGGAATTTGGGAGGACGCTAACTTTTTTCAAAAAAGATATCCATGGAGTTCCTACGTTGGACCAATGGGATGTGACGGCTAACCATTGACTCGACGGTCTAGGTGTCTGGCACCCGTCTCTCCAGCTAAGAACAGAGTTCTATTCCCACCTACAAAATTAGTATCACAAGCTGATAGCATTTGGGGTGCCTTACTAAGGAAAGGCATATACTATGCTAATTAAATTTGCACTAATTAATTGATTATTAATAGTAATCTAGTACTACTACAAAGGCGACAAAAGCTATTCATTGATGTAGTGATTCGGTTAACATCCCTTGTAGGTGCAGCTAGTCCTGACATGGCAAGTGCATGTTTTGGTTTTAGCTTTGGGCTTCTGATTTATTTTTCACTACTCATAAATTTCGTCTTTTTCTGAACTTTTGGCTTTTTTAGCTTTTTTGCCGGTTCTTTTTTTCCGTATTCGTTTGCGTTTTCCGTGATGAACTAGCATATTTTTTCTATTTTTAAATTTTTTAAATTTAATTACGCCAAATAAGTCACTTTTAGCTACAGTGCAATTTTAGCCATAAGCCACAGCTGTAAGCGGAAGCTTTAATTTACAACATTATTTTGTTCAACCTTAATCATACATAAACATACCTTGATCCATATTACAGCAAGCTTTTCTTCCTTGTAGTAAGTTTTTTCTCTTGTCTCTGTCTTTTTCTTACAGAGTTCTTTTGATGATCAAAGAACTGGCACTCTCATGTATATGTGTGTTCACGAATTACACTTTGCTGTTCTTTTCTTAATGCACTGCCTCTGCCAACTATATATAAATGAACAATGGAACATTCCTTTTATAGCAAATGAACTGGTGCCAGTTACTGCCGCTCGGCAGCCGATGCAGCCCAATGCGTCTGTTTGAGACAGCCGCTTCTATTTGCCGAGACGCATGCAAGAGCCGTCGACTGACTGCAGCCAAAGAAAACTGCATTGCTCTGAATGTATTTCCTTGATGCTGACGCAAAAAGTAGTTGCATGCATGGCATTAACTTTAACCATTAAACAAGTGCCATGCAAAAGTGATCAACTACTACTTTATTGGTCAACAAAACACTGAATGTTGGCCATGAAACTGCAGCGAGCAGTACTATATATGTGCACACATATAACTCATTTGGCAAAAGAAAGACAAGAAGGATTTAAAACCCAATAATTCTAATACTTTAAATCTAGTAACTATCATACTAGATCTTTTATAATTAGAATTAATCCAATAAATTACATAGGGCACTTTTCCGTTAATTAAAACTAACAACAGCTTTCAACCCAACCAAACAGGGCCTCAAAGCGTAAAGTGCACGTACGTACATACATACACATATATATATATTTTAAAGACAGATGTGTAGTACGTACTAGCTAGATCCATGCATCTACATAAAAATGTGGTTTACTGTGAGTACTATTCTACGGGGCCGGGATTGAAACCAGTGCACTACATGCACTACTCAATGAGCTCAATTATTGTGAAATAATAAGATCTGATCAACAGTATGCGGCTGCCTTTTTTTTATTTCTGAAACTTCGTTTGCCTTATTGTGAGTCACGTTTTTATTCCACAACATATGAAGATTGCAGCACTTCTTTAATTGTTAGTCATCAAATAGTCGTCGCACATGCATGGAATTTTGATCATCTTGCCGGCTAGCTGCTCTATAAGCTGTCTATATAAACCCAATGCAGGGCTGCCAGCACACACAACACACACCAGTCACTTGCAAGTGTATCTTGAGACTGAGTAGCAGAAAGCTCCATACACGCATACACTGATCATGGCGCCCAGCAACGACACCGCTGGCAAGACGCAGACGTCCGGGTTTCATCCCTCCGTGTGGGGTGACTTCTTCATCACCTACAGTGGACAACCAATGCAGGCATATGATCGTTTATACTGCTATTCAGATGCTAGTTTTTAAGTTTTGTATTCCTCATTTTCGTTCTAGGTTGATCTAACATTTTAGAGTACAATGGTGTACCAACACCCCGACACATGTACACAACAAAGCTCACACATGAGTGCATCCCCTTAAACACGCATGAAATTTCGCATGCAACACTAATCCCAGACTTTATATATAAAGCTTGGTTATGTGCTTTGCAACTACCAAAAGACACTCGTGCATACTGGGAGAAATTGTCATCTCCTGCTTTCATTTCTTAATGGACTAAGGGCATGCCACATTCTTCTGAACCAGTGGACTATACATGCGTCAAATTGTAACGAGGGAAAACAAATTCGGATGAATTTCGTCAAATTTCGGTTTCTCGGTTGAGTCTGAAAAATGGCTAAATCGGTGAATTTCAGTTCGAATTTTACAGTTTAACTAAATTCCTTAAACAAAACAGAGAAAGAAGTCCTTAGCTAGCTAGCCTATGGGTAAGGGATGAGGCTAGTGAGCACTAGATCAAGTTCGAACCCCAAAATCAACACTATATATTTTTATTTTTTCCATTTCTACTCAAAAAATCATATTTAAAATTTAAAAGTTTTGAACGAATTTTTTTGAGATTTTTTGAATTTCGGATATATCAGTGGCGACGGAAAAAAAACTCTGGAGAAGTTTTCCCTGATTGTTACTATGAATGCTAGCAAAATTTGGAAAAGCCTAAACTAGCTCAACAGTTCTCTTAATTACTTCCTAACTGACACATGTATATTCTCATTTGTTTTTTATCAACCAACCTGTATAAATAGGCTGTTAAGCTATATATGTTCCTTTTATTTTTAATGATTAGAAGCACGCTGTTCCTACGCTTTCCTTTTACTGGTCAAAATTATTAGCGCTTTTTTTTTTCTAAATCCAAAGATCGTATATACTTGCATCGTGACTGTCATTTCCCAGTAAAGTATTTGCGATACGTCTTTTTTTCTGTTCGTTATAGGTAATTTATAAAATTATCCTTGCAGAAGTCCGAGGAATGGATGAGAGATAGGGTCAGTACACTTAAGAAGGAAGTGTGCGGACTGTTTGAGGCCTGCAACAATGTGGTGGAGCAAATGAACCTAGTGGACACACTGCAACATTTGTGTATTGATCATCACTTCAAGGAACAGGTTGGGGTCACATTAAGCAGCATCCACAGCTCGGAATTGAAAAGCTCTAGCCTCCATGAGGTTGCTCTTCGATTTCGCCTTCTTAGGCACGAAGCTTTTTGGGTTTCGCCAGGTGTGTATTCAAATAGCAAAATCGTAATACATAGCACATTAGGTCCATATATCCATGGAGTCATTAACATTAAAAGTATATTGAATTATATATATGCAGATCACTGACATTGTAAATGGTATGCTCGCATGATCTATCTACCCTGAACTTAAGATATGCATACGTCTTGCAGATGTATTCAACAAGTTCAAAGGCGAAGATGGAAGCTTCAGCGCTGACATAATAAATGACCCACGAGGCTTGTTAAGTTTATACGATGCAGCTCACCTTTTAACTCATGGTGAGGTGGCACTTGAAGAAGCAATCATATTTGCAAGGCACCATCTAGAATTATTGAGAAGTAGCCTCAAGTCCCCATTAGCTGAACAAGTTAACCGTGCCCTTAAGCTATCATTGCCACGGACCCTGAAGAGAGTAGAGGCATTCCATTATATGTCAGAGTACGAAAAAGAGCAAATGTACAATCCCTCCATACTCGAGCTTGCAAGGCTAGATTTTAACCTTCTGCAACAACTTCACTTGAAGGAGCTCAAGGCTATTTCTCAGTAAGTCATCAGTATAGAATGAGAAGTATTGTGAATGTCATGCCACCCTCATACTTCGAAACATAGTTCATTACGATAACTTATTACCACAGTTACCATTTACAGTAGTCTATTACCAAGAAAGCAAAAGCCGTTGCAATGTCCATATTACCAATATGATATATTTGTGGTGGTATACTGGTATATGTGTATTGCAACATTATGAAATGCTGCAACAGTGTACTGTTACCAGAGTGAAAATCGTCACAATATGATGTATTACCATGATTTACTATACGTTGCAATAACTATCACCATATATAGAACTTATTGTCAAGATTTGCCAGGAATTTCGCAACAATTTATTTTGTTGCAATATATAAGCCCCCATTGCAACAATTGCAGCAATTTCAACGTTGCAAAAGTGCCTTTCCCTTGCAGCAAATTGATACCTCCAGGATAAACTCTAAACTAATATATGGTTTCTATGCTACTCATGACATCTAAAATCCATAGTAAAGATAAGCAATTGCACTCATTTGTCTATGGAAGTAAGCTTACACGATTTTATGCATGATTACACATACTAACAACAGGCAAGATAAATTGCAGGTGGTGGATGGATCTTTACCGTGACGTGGGACTAAGCTATTCCCGGGACCGTGTGGTTGAGTGCTACTTTTGGTCCTATACAATATACTACGAACAAGACTACTCGCGAGCACGGGTGATGTTTGCCAAGATATACGCACTACTAAGCCTATTGGATGACACTTATGATGTCCATGCAACTTTGGAGGAGTGTCGTAAGCTCACCGAAGCTATACAAAGGTTTGAAATAGTTTGACTTGTTAAATTGAAGTTTTTAAAGGTTTAGTTAGTGAATTTGTATAATCAAAGTGGAATTGCAGATGGGACAATAGAGGAGTTTCTATTTTACCAGAGTACCTGAAGAAGTTCTATCTCAAGCTAATAAGCAGCTTTAGAGAGTTCGAGGATGAGTTGCAACCAAAGGAGAAGTACCGCGTAGCTTACATAAAAAAAGCGGTATGCAGATTAACTCTGCTTCAGCCATGTATCTATCAGATGATCGATGATAAAAACTTTGTTCTCTTCTTTCCCAGTACTGAAACAGTAGCTAGTGCATATGCATGCATGTATATACCTTTTCATCAAAAGTACAAAAAACATTTTCTTTACTTGTCTACATGCAGGTTCAAATATTATCTGAAAGTTATCTCCAGGAAGCCGAATGGTCTCATCACAATTGCAAGCCAACCTTTAAAGATCAGGTGCAGGTGTCTGCCGTGTCAGCAGGGGGTCAAATATCAGCTGTTGCGCTACTGCTTGGCATGGGTGATGAAGCAACCATGGAGGTATTTGAGTGGGCAATGAGGTGCACCAGTGCTGTCATGGCCTTTGGCGAGATTGCCCATTCATGAATGACATTGCTTCATTTAAGGTATAACAATTACTAATTTATGTATGCATGCTTGATTAATAGTACACTAAAGTACGTACTTCTTGTGCCTGATTAATTTGAGCACCTGTTAATTGCAGCGTGGTAAGAACAAGAATGATGTGGCTAGTTCTGTGGAGTGCTATATGAATGAGTATAATGTTACAGGTGAGGTAGCCATAGCTGAGATAGGTTCTTTGGTTGAAGATACATGGAAGACTACAAACCAAGCACGATTCGAACATCGTGCACTACTTCCAGCGGTTCAACGAGTTATCAACCTAATAGTGAGCTTGCCATTCATATATGATGATAAGAAAGATTTGTACACAAACGGCAAGGACAATAGAGAGACGATTGAGGGCCTGTTTGTTAATCCTATGCCCCTCTAGATATTTATATCGGTGTTGCATGAAGTCCAAACATTATTTTTGGTGTTTACAGACCAAAGTATTATTATATAGCCCACCCACACTGGGAAGATAGTGGGGAATCTGGAGATGAGATGTATAAGAATTATAGATAAGGAAAGATGTCTTACTGTAATGCACGCTGAAATAAAATAGAGATGTATGGATGACATATAGTAAACACACCCATCTGATCGAACTTCTTGGTTTCGGTTTCATGTGTTGTTTTCAGGATAACAATTGTACTTCTGAATATAAAAACTTGTATTATCCAATAATATTGTACCCACTACTACACAAAAGGTAATCATAGTTGGTTCAAAAACGTCATCACAAACAGTTTCATGAGCCGTCTGAGTTTATGGATCAGTAAAAATACGAGGTCATCATAGACGGCTTTTGAACTGTCTGTGATGCAAACTTTCACAGACGATTTTTACTAAAAATCGCTTGTGATAGTTGACTAACACAGACAGTTTTTAATAGAAACCACTTGTGATAGTTGACTAACACAGACGGTTCGTAGTTGAAACGTCTGTGATAAACCATATATCACAGACGGTTTCTACTAAAAACTGTCAACATTCTTTTTTGCTTCTAAACCTATTTCTGCTTATTGGCCACTCTCAGGAAATATTAGCCATACCTTCTAAAACAAGCAGATCAACATGGTATATATATACATCCAATTCACATTCATTTATTTCAGAAACAAGAACATCCATTTCACAAATCAATTAACGAAATGAAATAAATGGATATCCATGAACAAATACACAAATGAACAATTAAGCTTAATCTTATCTTAGTGAAATTCATTCTATATTGTGGAACTCTCCATCTTCTTTTATGACTTTAGACATAAAAAAGTACGCACACTGTCCTCGAATATGTTTGAGGTCGACCTATTCAAACGGAGTTGTAGCGATGGACAAAACCTGTCAATAGGAAGATCAACGTCGTGTATACATATATAAATTGATAAGTACGAAATAATTATTGCAAGATTGACATACCTTATGATTGTTTTTCGTGGAACCAACAAGTAGTTACATGTTGTGGCAAACATAGAATCCACAGGTGTTGTTGCCTGGCGGCTGTTGGTGGCACTGTATGTAACACTCCGTATTTTCTTTTTGATTAGAGAGAATTTATTCGGGAAAGGATCCGGGTAAAAATTATTCTTTTCGGGTTGCGGGGAAAACGGGTTTTGGTTGACGGGCCAGGATGGAGAAGCTTTGGGGGCCCGGCTTGGAAGTGAGGGAGGCACCTTGGGCCTTAGGCCCATGCGCCCCCTAACCCTAACCCCCCTTTTGGCCGCACCCCTCCCCCTCCTCCCCCTTTTGGCCGCCACCCCTCCCTCTTCCTCCCCCTTGGCCGAAATTTCCTCCCCCCTCCTTCCTCTTCCTTGGCCGCCCCCTCTCCTCCCTAGTGCGCCCCTCCCTCCATCCCTTGCGCAGCCCCTCCTCTCCCTTGCGCAGCCTTTCCCTCCCTTCCTCCCCGACGAGGCGAGAAGCCTTGGAGAAAGTGGGAAGAAAGAAGAAGAAAGGGAGAAAGGGGAGAAGAGGAGGAGTTCGTAGGGTGTTCTTCGTGTTCTTCGTCGGTTCTTCAAGGGTAATCCCCGCTGTTCGTTTGATTGGGTAATTGTTTTGTTGTTTATCACTTTGTGGTTAGTGCTGTTTTTAGAGGCAGATTTGCTGTCGTCTGTTGGACCTTAGTTTTCGTGTAGGTAAATGCAGAATCAGGATTTCTGGTCTCCTAGAGTTTTGTAGATTATTTCGTCATGATTCTGTATCCTTTGAGTTCACCCAAATTCGAGTTGTGAGTCAAAAGTTATGATAGTTTTAATCCTGCTGTCCAGAACTCTGTTTTGATTCTTAGCAGTAACTTTGCGCAGCAGATTAAAAATGGTTAAAGTCTGAATCAGGAAACCTCCATATTATGAAAATTGTAGCTTATGATCCTATCTTTCACTGGCCGCCAAGAACGCTTAATTCCGTTATGTGAATCAAAAGTTATGCAAGTTTTAATCCTGCTGTCCAGAATTATCTCTCTGTTTAGTGCAATCTGTTTTCGGTGTAGACTTATCTAGTTGGGCGGGCGTTCGGGATGGCGATGTAGAAGGTTTTGGGAAGCGTCCTGTTATGTTGTTCTTATTTAGATTATATATATTGTAGGCGAAAAGGTTTCAGGCTTAGAGGCCCCCGCCATTTCATCCTAACACGTCGTCCTTCGGAAGGCAAGTACCATGTTGATTTGATTCAAAGAAAACATTGTATGCTTGCTGTTTTATTTACCTATGTTCATCTAAGACCCTTGATAACACTTATGTTCATGATGTATTCCTTAGGTGAGTTGTCTATATGTGTAGAGAATGTATCGTTTTATTATGCAAGTTTCATTCCATGCATACCACTCATTGTTTCATCCACGGGAGTGGATCAAAAGACCCATTAATTCCAACATGGGCAAGTAAGACCCACCATTCCAAAGTGGGTAGTTCGGGACACCCGTATGAAACGTTCTTCATACGGGATTGAATCCCCACATTTTGTTAAATGTGGGTTTAAGTGAACACTGACGGGTGTGTCACTGGCTATACCGGTATATGCATTGTGTAGTCCCTCCATTCCATTCACTTCATTCATTCACATTCATTCAATTGTGTTCGTTCTGTGTTCGCTTCATGTTGATTAACAATGTTGGCTTGTTATTCTTTGTCATATGTACTTGCTGAGTCGTTGGACTCACTCTTGTTATTGTTGTTGTCTTTTTATTTAGGTACCACCTTGAGGTCGGCATGCTTGGGAAAAGGGAAGGAATAAATTAGTAGCACTTGCACACTCATGAAAATAAAGGAAGATAATTAGTTATAGGATGCAAGAACCTTTTAAGAACCATTTGATTTTCATTGGATTATAATTGTATTAAGAGTTAGATTATCCTTAATGCCTTTACTCTTTCATATTCTTACATGTTTTAGAATCCTTTTAGTATAACTGTTGAATTTGAACTAGTTACTCGAGCTTTGTCTTCTATAATTATTTCTGTTCATGAAATCACTGAATTGGAAAGATAAACAAGGTAGACTCTGCCAAAATTTGGTATAACTTAAATAGTTAACATTGCTTTACTTCTAGTTTAGTAGCATTCTGGGTCCTTGTTTGGCCGGGGTGTTACAGTTGGTATCAGAGCGGGCTGTAGGTCCGTGGTTAACGAAATATTAATTTTGACACACTAAGCACGGTAGGTGGGAATGGGGTTTGCATTGCATCTACGTTTCCGTCGGATTACATAGTTGAATGTGTGCTTAATGTTTGACTTTGTACATGTTGTGAGATGATCATTTGTGCCTATGATTTGATTATATGATGGTTATGTGTGGGGATAGTTGATGTTGAGAGATAGAGATCGCGATGTGGCCATTGATATGGCCAGGTTATATCACTATTCGTGGTATTGAAATAGTGAAGGATTATTCCGTGAGCAACTTAGTTTCAAAGGTTAGGAATGAATTCTTTGGAAAAGTTTCTCCCTTCTTGAATTGAATTTGGTCAATTCTTATCCTGTGGTGGTGGACGAATTTATCTTGGGCTCGTGGATTCATTGTAGTTGAGGGTTTTCAATTGGTTTCTACCTGTTCTTTGAATCAATTATTGTTCTTCGAATTATTGAGACACTTTTGCTGCTTGAGAGCATTGTGGATTTGCAAGGTTGGTCCCTCCGTGGAAGTTTTGTCTTGTTGTGAAACTTGTCTCATTTGTTCGCTTGGTATTCTCGTTAATGAAAGTTTTATGTTGCAAATTCTTTATCTTGTGAAAGCTTTGGCTTTATGTGATTCTTTTGGATTATTCTAAGTGTTGAAGTTTAATACCTCTCTTTTCTGAAGGGAGGTGTTAAAATCCTTTTGTGATGCCTTGTTATGGTTAAGTCAGAGTTTGTAATCAAATAGATTGGTATGGTATGAGTATCCTTGAAGTGAAACCGATTAAGTTGATGTCGTCTTCTTGTGGTTGTTCATGAACTGTGTTTATGAATAGGGCTATTCCTAATGGAATCAATAGAGTTACTAAGAGGTGTGGAACTTCGATGAACTTGTTGATCAATAGGAGAGACAAAATTAGTAAACTTTTTGGGATAAATTGGATCAATGGGTCTCAATGGATTAATTTAACAGTTTAGGATTGTTAAATTCAGAAGGTGTTGGATTACTGTATTAGTGGATATTAATCTTGGAGTTATCTTTGTGGATACTTAGTGTTCGTATGTAATTGCTAAGTGCAACTGTTGTGTAATGCAGTTTGGTGTTGCGCATCAATAAGAGAGCAATAGATGGGGTTTAAGAGGAAAAAAAAGTGTGATCTATATTTACATGATGGTGGGATTGTCAGATGATGTTATGTCTTTGATGAAAGAGTTTTGGTAGAATCATTAAAAGTGTTATTAGATCTCCTCTAATTTAAAGCGGTTGTCGTAGTGAGGTTGTAATGCTTTGAAATACTCTCAATTTGAGGATGGGATGATATAGTAGCATGGATCTATTTGACGAGATTTTGGGAGGACCTTATAATGGAAGGGTAGACGATGACGATTCTTGTTAAGAGTGTATTATTCTTGAGGTTAGTAAGATTATTGCAATCTTATTGGAAAAAAAATTAAATAAGTTATTGTGTTCTTTTGGAAAGGTTTTTGATGCGTTGGTAGGCTATGATGATTCAGGCTAAGAATATATATAATGATGAGGTTAGTAAAACTGAGTATGAGATGATGCCGGTAGTGTTGATTCTTTTAGAAGTAAAAAGAGTTTGTTCGTCTTTCGTGATGTCAATTAAATGAAATATTTGGAGATTTGCCTTCATGATTCTTTGGGAGTTTGTGAATTATTGTGGTATCTGAAATTAGTTACGCAGAGTGACATTTTGGAAGGTTCTATGTGTTCTTAAGTGATTCTTGTGATTTGAGCGAGCTTAAAGGATCGTTTGCTTGAAGGTGGTAAAGTGATATTTCCATTAAAGAAAATTATGTCCTTTATTAAATTGAAGGGTGCAGTAGAGGTATTTGCAGTTGGATTCAAGTTTTGTACCTTGCAGTTTATTGGAGCGTTCTTAACCTCATTGGTTTGCCTCAAAGGAATTCCTCAAGTTTCCCAAAAGCAGTGCTTTATTTATTTATTTATTTTCGGCTGAAGTTTGATATTCTCTTCTTGTGGGACTGGTGCACTCAACTGTGGTCTCATCTTCTATTTCCCAAGATCTTGACTATTTGACTTTTCTTTCCTTGGTCTTGTATCTCCGGTGAGTGGTAAATGTTTTACTATGTGCTAAAAAATATCTATATCTTCTTCTGAGGAAGGATTAACCAATCCGTGTTGCAAAGCCTTTTAGGTTGATAATGGCAACTCGATAGTGGTAGTCAAGTAGATGATTTCGGTGAGATTGTAGGTGTCAACTGTTTGAGATTCATTGAGTGATAAACTGATTTCTTGGAATAATTCTCGATGAGGATTTGAGGTACATAGACCGTTTGTCCTTGGAGCTAACTGACCTTATGGATTGCAGTTAGTAGAACTTATAGTAGATTGTGGTTCAAGAATGTTTCAATTATTTTGATGGAGCATTAGAATTATCAAAAGTATGAGAATCTTGATCGATCTTATTAGAGTATTGTGATTGGGCACTTTGCAAGGTTTAGTAGGATGATTTTGGTGGTGTAGTTAATGAGATAGTAATTGTGAAGAGGTCTAACCATTATGGGAGTCATTGGGATAGTAGGGATTGTTGAATTATTGCTATGCATGATTTGGCTATAGTAAGTAACCCTCCAAGAGTTAGAATCTTTCTAAAGATAATTGAGTTGAGATTATGTTTTCATGTGATTGTTAATGATTGAGCATGCTTGGTCGTGGTAATTTTAGTCACCAAATTCGAGAGTCTTCATATCAATTGTATCGAAATACATATATAGGAGCCCGGGAGATGGAAAAAATTTTGGTTTGGTGTGTTATGCTAGAACTTTGGAGGCTAATGATGTTATGTGGGAATATTGGAACAAGGGGATTCTAAATAGTGTGTTGCTCCTCGATAGTGTCCTTTAGGTGAAGGAACTGAGTGTGTGTGCTGCGAATTTCAAGTTTATTATCCTTAAAGGGTTGTGGTGAAGTGATTGTGGGTGAAAACAATGATGAGGAGCATTGGAAATTATTTATCAAAGTAACCCTGTTGGTAGAGGAGTTGGCTAGAATATGTTATTGTGAGGACAGTAGAGTCCCTCCACAAAGGTGTGGCTCATGCGCTCGGTTTGATCATATTGTTGATGTTGCCAGTTTAAGAGAAATGAGTTAGTGTGGTGTGTGATGATTTGGAATCTTGTGATTCAAGAGAAAGTTTATTCCAAATATATATATATATATATTTCAGGTAGTGAAATACTCTCTTGATTCTTATTTGAGCTGTGTGATGATAGCAAAAGTCTTTTGTGGTTTGAGTTGACTTTATGTTGGCTTGTGTGGTTTTTGCAGTTCAAAAAAAAAGTTTGGCATTGGAGTGATTCTCCTCTGACTTTTGTGTTGTTATTTGCAAATTACCTACTTGGAACGTGGAGAGGTTCTCCTGTTGAATCCTTGATTCTTAGATTTGATTATTTTTGTGGGAAGCGGGTGAAGTGTGGTTGTGATGAGAATCCTTTATTTTCAGTTGGATTCTGAATGTAAAAGAGATTGTTTACATTGAGCACTTTTGTTCGTCAATGGTTAAAGGAGATGCTCCTTGTTAGGGTAAAGAGATCGTTTGAGAGTTGGAACAAGGGTTTCGGTTGATGTGCAGGTTGTATGGGTTGGTACCAAAGAGAATGATAACTCGAGGTATATTTAATCGCATCTGTAGTTGTGAGGATTTGGAGGGTGGTGTATCGCTAGGACCGCCTTGGGTCCTAGGGTGGGATACACAACGTTATATATGACCCGGTGTCGAGGAGGTACCTGTGAGGTCCGGAGCTATATAATTTACTAAAACCGTTATTTCTTGAACAAGATCAGTCCTTTGAGTCCGAGCCAGTGCGAATTCAGGAAAGATCAGGAGAAGCATTGATGAATAAGTTTAAAGTATGTCAAGGTGCTTTGGACGCTTTAGACAGAGAGAGAGGCCACTTGGAAGCTAGAGTCTCGCATGCGCGAGCAACATCCAGACCTGTTTGTTTCCGGTATGTGTTATTCTATTGTTTCCAATTCTGCGGTATTATGTTTTAGTAATGTTTTCGACGGTGAGAATTCGAGGTCGAATTCTGTTAAGGGGGGTAGAATGTAACACTCCGTATTTTCTTTTTGATTAGAGAGAATTTATTCGGGAAAGGATCCGGGTAAAAATTATTCTTTTCGGGTTGCGGGGAAAACGGGTTTTGGTTGACGGGCCAGGATGGAGAAGCTTTGGGGGCCCGGCTTGGAAGTGAGGGAGGCACCTTGGGCCTTAGGCCCATGCGCCCCCTAACCCTAACCCCCCTTTTGGCCGCACCCCTCCCCCTCCTCCCCCTTTTGGCCGCCACCCCTCCCTCTTCCTCCCCCTTGGCCGAAATTTCCTCCCCCCCTCCTTCCTCTTCCTTGGCCGCCCCCTCTCCTCCCTAGTGCGCCCCTCCCTCCATCCCTTGCGCAGCCCCTCCTCTCCCTTGCGCAGCCTTTCCCTCCCTTCCTCCCCGACGAGGCGAGAAGCCTTGGAGAAAGTGGGAAGAAAGAAGAAGAAAGGGAGAAAGGGGAGAAGAGGAGGAGTTCGTAGGGTGTTCTTCGTGTTCTTCGTCGGTTCTTCAAGGGTAATCCCCGCTGTTCGTTTGATTGGGTAATTGTTTTGTTGTTTATCACTTTGTGGTTAGTGCTGTTTTTAGAGGCAGATTTGCTGTCGTCTGTTGGACCTTAGTTTTCGTGTAGGTAAATGCAGAATCAGGATTTCTGGTCTCCTAGAGTTTTGTAGATTATTTCGTCATGATTCTGTAGCCTTTGAGTTCACCCAAATTCGAGTTGTGAGTCAAAAGTTATGATAGTTTTAATCCTGCTGTCCAGAACTCTGTTTTGATTCTTAGCAGTAACTTTGCGCAGCAGATTAAAAATGGTTAAAGTCTGAATCAGGAAACCTCCATATTATGAAAATTGTAGCTTATGATCCTATCTTTCACTGGCCGCCAAGAACGCTTAATTCCGTTATGTGAATCAAAAGTTATGCAAGTTTTAATCCTGCTGTCCAGAATTATCTCTCTGTTTAGTGCAATCTGTTTTCGGTGTAGACTTATCTAGTTGGGCGGGCGTTCGGGATGGCGATGTAGAAGGTTTTGGGAAGCGTCCTGTTATGTTGTTCTTATTTAGATTATATATATTGTAGGCGAAAAGGTTTCAGGCTTAGAGGCCCCCGCCATTTCATCCTAACACGTCGTCCTTCGGAAGGCAAGTACCATGTTGATTTGATTCAAAGAAAACATTGTATGCTTGCTGTTTTATTTACCTATGTTCATCTAAGACCCTTGATAACACTTATGTTCATGATGTATTCCTTAGGTGAGTTGTCTATATGTGTAGAGAATGTATCGTTTTATTATGCAAGTTTCATTCCATGCATACCACTCATTGTTTCATCCACGGGAGTGGATCAAAAGACCCATTAATTCCAACATGGGCAAGTAAGACCCGCCATTCCAAAGTGGGCCCCACCATTCCAAAGTGGGTAGTTCGGGACACCCGTATGAAACGTTCTTCATACGGGATTGAATCCCCACATTTTGTTAAATGTGGGTTTAAGTGAACACTGACGGGTGTGTCACTGGCTATACCGGTATATGCATTGTGTAGTCCCTCCATTCCATTCACTTCATTCATTCACATTCATTCAATTGTGTTCGTTCTGTGTTCGCTTCATGTTGATTAACAATGTTGGCTTGTTATTCTTTGTCATATGTACTTGCTGAGTCGTTGGACTCACTCTTGTTATTGTTGTTGTCTTTTTATTTAGGTACCACCTTGAGGTCGGCATGCTTGGGAAAAGGGAAGGAATAAATTAGTAGCACTTGCACACTCATGAAAATAAAGGAAGATAATTAGTTATAGGATGCAAGAACCTTTTAAGAACCATTTGATTTTCATTGGATTATAATTGTATTAAGAGTTAGATTATCCTTAATGCCTTTACTCTTTCATATTCTTACATGTTTTAGAATCCTTTTAGTATAACTGTTGAATTTGAACTAGTTACTCGAGCTTTGTCTTCTATAATTATTTCTGTTCATGAAATCACTGAATTGGAAAGATAAACAAGGTAGACTCTGCAAATGCTAGCCATGCCCTCTAAAACAAGCAGATCAACACAGCATATATCCAATTCATATTCATTCATTTCAGAAACAAGAACATCCATTTCACAAATAAATTAACTGAAATGAAATAAATTATCCATCCATGAATAAATACACACATGTACAATTAATTAGCTCAATCTTATCCCAATCAAATTCATTCTATATTATGGAATTTCCCATCTTCTTTTACGACTTTATACATTAAGAAGTACGCACAGTGACCTCGAATTTGTTGAGGTTAGCCTATTCCAATGGAGTTGTAGCGATGGACGCAACCTATCGATAGGAATATCAATGTTGTGTACACATATATAAATTGATAAGTATGAAATAATTATTGCAAGATTGACAAACTTGAGGATCATTGGTCTTGGCGGAATCGAGTAGTAGTTGCATGTTGTGGCAAATGTAGAATCCACAGGTGTTGCCCAGTAGCTGTTGATAACACTACAAAAATATAATTTGTTAGTTTGAGAGGCATTACTACGAAGTGTTATATAGGATTAGTATGCACTAGTGAATACCAGAAAATCCAGATCGTGTTGTAGGGCGTTGATCCCTCCCTTGGATTTTCATACCTCTACAACGTACATGGCGAACGACCTACGTGATTCCAAAAAGAGCCTTAGTCATTGGGAAGAAAGTTATCTATGGAGAAAATATGTTTACCTATCAATGATTAAATGTTGGACAACTGTGTAGCTAGTTTTGTTCTTCTTTATGGAATCAAGGTATATTACCCTGTTATATCATGGTGTAATTAAAATTAGAATCCATTAGAACCTATACAGGTATGTCGTCATGGTCATTAAATCTAAGTTTGTGTTGCTTATAAAGTACAAATCAACAAGTATAGCCACTAATGTTGCACTTACCCCTGGTTTTAGGGCATAAGTATGAATTCCATGTTGCGGTGAGACACCAATGTCATCGTCATGTAACGCTTGACGAAGGATGCATCCTCCTTGATGATATCCATGGAGACCAAGCGTGGGTCAAGGAAACCAACCGGTGATTTCATTAATCTGGCTTTAGTCACCATGTATTTATATATATACAAAAGTAATGAGTTATATATGATATTTATCGGTATTACATGAACGTAGACCGTGATTGTACACACTTATAGTTTCCAGGATTGAACGAGTGAGGCATCGAGGGCATTGAGTATGAAGAGAAAGAATAAGTCCTCGAAGGTCACCGTGAAGATACAGTCATGAATATCATGCTTAGGATAATGTGGCCTGGACTTGACGGTGCACCTGAGCACCATTGTCCCTCCGGCTTGTTGGCATGTTCCATGTACCATGCATGCAATCTCTAGCAAGCCAGTCCTAGGGGTTCTATCGGGATGACTTTCTGGCATTTAACATACTCTTTCTTATCACAGTTCCCTTCTGCATCATGAAGCATTTGATCTTGATTGTCATCATGTAGCCTAACAAAATCGGAGCCACAATTGACATTATTCGGTAGCATATCATTGACTTTATCGGTGATGTCATTTTTACTACCTTCCTACGTAATATGCTCTTCACCATGACTGGTCCAACGTGCATACCCCTTTTTGAAACCCCTTCGAATCAACTGCGCTTTAATCTACGCTCGATTCTTAAACATCTTTAGATTCTCGCAATCAATACATGGACAATACATATATTCCACCCTCTGATTCAGCATATCCTCCTCGGCCGCTCTTGTAAAAGCAAACATGCCATTAATGTACTCTTCACTCACACGGTTCCCAGCGTACATCTAGCTTCAGTCATACGTTACGCATATAATAATTTAGTATTAATATTGAGTTAATTAATTAGTATACTAGATATATACGATCTAAAGTAGCTATATGTGGCAAGAATAATTAATTAATTGAATTTAGTAGAAATAGACTATGAATTGACTAAACCCTAAACCGTAAACCATGCTAGATGTAAATAATCTTCTCTCTACATCAAGTTAGCTAGATATAAGCCATCTTCCATTCACCTTTCACCAAAAGCTAGCTAGATCTAAATTATAATGAAATTAGGAACAAATTACTTGCCATAAATTGTCAAAAACTTAATGGATCTATAGTCACTTTTGCCAAATAGTCTGCTTTCACCAAATGGCATTAAAGCCCTGCCTCTAGCTCAAAATAGTAGCTAAGATCTGGAATTTAAGACAGAGAGTCATCAGGTCTACACGCAATTAATATGGTGTAATTATCGCAGATGGTTTTTAACATAAACCATCTATGATGACTTAATTATCATAAACGGTTTGTAATACAAACCATCTATGAAGTATCACAGATGGTTCAAATAAAAATAGTTTGTGATATTTGGTAATATCACAGACGATTCTTCTTAACAACACTCTGTGATACTTCACAAACGGTTTTTACCATGAACCGTCTATGATATTACCTCTTCACAAATAGTTTGTAGCGCTTGTAGCAACATAGACAGTCTCTAAACTAAAACCATCTGTGATTATATTTAATACTAATGGTTTTGGGTAACTGTCTATGACTTGGTGTCTAGTATTAGGGTTTTTGTAGTAGTGCTCCTAGGGCTGACATGTCGTCTGACGTGGCTACTGGCGTGGATGCTTGTGTGGCCCAACTCATGGGTCTATAGCATAGTGGTACTGACATTTGTGTCCCACACAACAGTGACTCAGTGCACGAAGACTAGGTTCATAGAGAAGATGTAGGGGTGGCTAGTGCGGAGTGGCGTCAGGGCTGACGTCAGCTCGGTGCATGGACTTAAGTGACTATTCAACGTCCGAAGGGACGTACGCGATGACTGAGGGGTAGTCGGCGAGCAGCGAATGGGGCAAAGCGGTGGATGGCTCGATGGGGAGACGATGGAGACTCACTGTTAGGAAGGATGGACTAGTGAGGAAGATGAAGACGGTGGCGAGCTCCAACAAAAGGAATGAGTACGGTGGCGCTCAGGTGAAGTCAGAACAATGACAATGCTTCAACATCGACGACTCAATGGTGAGGGGACGAGTGGCTGGGACAGGGGAAAAGACAAGGGGCGACATGACTACTTAAGGCACAGATGCCGACAATACTGGAGAAAAGGTCATCATAGATAGTTCAAAAACGTCATCACAGATGGTTTCGTGAGCCGTCTAAGTTTCTGGGTCAGTAATGACATGAGGTCATCACCGACGGTTTTCGAGCTATCTGTGATACATATTATCACATATGGTTATTAACCTCATAATAGTCTATGATAGTTGACTACCATAAACGGTTTATAGTAGAAACTATCTGTGATATCTGATAAATCACAGACGGTTTCAACTACAAACTGTTTCTGATAGTTAACTATCACACACAATTATGAGTTAATAATCATCTGTGATATTCTTTTGTATTCCTAAATCTATTTTTATTTGTTGGCTAGCATCACGAAGTGCTTGCCATGCTCTCTAAAACAAGCAGAAACACAACAAGTACATGTATACACCCAATTCACATTTATTTCAGAAACAAGAATAGCCATTTCACAAATAAATTAACTAAAATGAAATAAATTAACCATGCATAAACAAATACACATGTACCATTAAGTTTAATCTTATTCCAAATAAGTTTACTCTACATTGTGGAACTCGCCATCTTCTCTTATGACCTGACACATCAAGAAGTACGCACACTGTCCTCAAAATTTTCAGAGCTCAGCCTATTCCAATGCGGTTGTAGTGATAGTCACATCCCGTTGGTAGGAAGATCAATGTCGTGCATACATATAAATTGATAAGTATGAAATAATTATTGCATGATTGACAAACCTGAGAATGATTGGTCTTTGTGGAACCGAGGAGTAGTTCCATGTTGTGGCAAGCATAGTATCCACAGGTGTCACCCAACGGCTGCTGGTGGCACTGAAAAAAATAGAATTTGTTAATTCGAGAGGCATTACTATGAAGTGTTATATGGGATTAATTGTACTAGCAAATATCGGGAAATCTAGATCGTATCGCAGGGCGTTGATCCCTCCCTTGGATTTCTGTACAGTAGCAACATATGAAGCGAATGACCTACGTGATTCAAAAAAGTTAGTCTTGGTTATTGTGAAGGAAGGAAAGACTACAATAGAGTTATCTATGGAGGAAATGTGATTACCTATTAATTAATTGTTGGATAACTGTGAAGTCAGTTTTAGTCTTTTTTATGGAATCAAGGTATATTATCTTGTTCCATTTTGGTATAATTACAATTAGAATCCCGTGGAACCTACAGAGGTATGTCGTTATGGTCTTTAAACCCATGTTCATTGCACGGTTTGCACGTCGCTAGCAATGCATGTCATCATTCGGAGGCCTGCTGTTCTTTCGGGATCTTAAACAATTGAAAATTTTTCATCACCAGCTCTTTTCTCTTATCTTTGCTCAAGTCCTTCCTTGAACCGTACGTGATCTCAATCCATTCGCATGCAACTATTCCAACTATTCTTTGGAATGCGGACAATGCTCGATGAGGATTGAGAAGGGTCCCAGACACATTGACATCCATGATGGTAAATTGACCGTCGGGCCTTTTCGATAGTCCTCTTCCATGGCGTTGGATTTCCCAGAGGATGATGCATCACATGCATGAGGCGACGATGACGAAGAATGAGTGGACATCATCTTCACAAGATAATAGAAGTGATGAAGAAATAGAGAGTATTAGTGAACTGGCTGCCAGTAACAAATGACAATAAGCATTAATTCGAGCCTAGCCCCTACTGCCTTCTCGGTGGCTTGGATTGTTGGAAATTAGACGGTTTTAGCAATAATTTAGGTTAATTCCAAATCTAAGTATTAACAGTAAAACATATATCCAGCAGTATGTAAATGACATAAAGATAAACCTATTATCTCTCAAAATAGATAAAAACATTTAGATCATTAACACATGATAATATGCATTTATGAATTGCATATTGTACAGATTAAAGTTGTGAATTTGCTCTTAGTTGAGGAGTTGCACAAGATTAAATCATAGCCTTCTTCCACTCTTTTCAATATATCAATAATCAAAGTGACTATCAATAATCAATGTGTTCTGCGATGAGGATGCAGAATATATTCTGAAACTATCGGAAAGAGAAGGGATGAATGATGTTATTGCTTAGTAGTTGGCACTTTGCTCCAAAAGGTATTGTTGTGGTTACAGACCAAACAGAGAGAGAGGTATGGTAGTGGAGAGTTAGGTGAGCAATGCTTAGGGTTTCCCCCATGGCCTGGATGGTATATATATAGTTACATGGGGAGTGTTTTACAATTATACCCTTACACTCAAGTATCCCTCTCAGGGGCATTTATGTCATTATACATGCCCATTTTGGGCCTTACAGCATTATAACAGGCCGGCTGGGCTTAGGTGGGGGCCACCCCTACAACAGGAGCCTCTCATGGTGAAGGGCTTCACAGGCCGAAGCCATGTTGCCGAGCCATTTGGCCCCCTCCATCCCTACGGCCTGTGAACTTCTGTGTTGTTGGATGGAGCCCGATTGGTTGGCGATGAACGGGCTGCCGAGGTCGTCCTTGGCCACGGGGCCCCTGGGTGTCAGAGTCGATGTCGAAGCGGAGGCAGGCTCCTGCCGCGGAAACCCCCGGGTGCGGGGCAGGCCAAGCTCCCGTGCATAGCGCCAGGGGGTCAAGTGGGGGGCTTCGGCCGGTCTAGAGTCGACATGGCCTGACAGCTCCACGGTCCGAAGATGATGTCTTAATGGCAACGAGAATCGCACTGACCCCTGATATGTCAGGGGCGGGCTGCTGCAGCCGTTCGCGCTGTCCCGATGGGAAGGTACACGTGGTGCGACGCGATTGGTGCTTCGTGAGCTGTCAGTAGTCGCACGAACACGGTCGCGTGCCCCTTCCCGAGAAAAGCGAGACGCGTGGCGGGATGCTACTGGCACGTCGTGCACTGTGCGGCAGCCTGCCACCATGCGCCCCCGACTGTCAGCAGTTGCGCTTCCCGATCGTGGGGGGCCGAACCGCTGGGCTCCTGCCGGTTGCATTTTCGATCGTGGGGGAGGTGAGGAGGCTTTATAAAGCGTTGCCACCGGCATGCGAACGCTCCTCTCGGCTGCTCGTTTGCCATTGCTTTGCTCTCTTTTTCCTCGTTTTGTTGCGCAATCTGCCCTTGCCCCTTCTTCTTCAGCCTTCTACTGTAGAGGAGGATGGCGTGCCGTGAAGATCCCGCACGTCAGCTCAGCGGAAGCACCTCGTCTAGTCAGCGCGATGTGTCACCGCCACCGGCGGAATACACTCTGGTAGTTCGCGACCCGCCGCGGGTCGACAAGCGGGGGGACACCATGAAGAAGTCAGGAGGCTGCTGCTCCCGTGTGTTAGGGCGAAGTCTCGCTACGGAGGAGATGATCCAGACTCTCCTCCGGGAGAAAAAGCTGGAGGAGCGTGTCGAGGTTCGCCTGCCCCGTGGCGACGAGACGGAGCCGCACCCAGGGGAGACGAAGGCGATTGTCTTTGTCGTGTTCTTTGATGTCGGGCTTCGGATGCCCTCGACGATCTTCGTCGGTGAGGTCTTGCGGGCTTATGGTTTGGAGCTGGCGCATCTGACCCCGAACGCGATAGTTCGCCTGGCCATTTATGCGTGGCAGCGCGGACAAAAGGTGTCCGCCCCAGCGTGAACCTGTTCGCCCTTCTACATGACGCGCGCTGCCAGCCGAAGAAGGTCGAAGAGGGGGCATTGTCGAACTTCGGCAGTGTCAACTTCGTGCTGAGGTCATAGTGCATGAAGCTCTTCCCCTCACTGGCGACGCGAGGGAAGTGGGAGTCTGGCTGGATGCGACGGTGGTTCTACCACCATGTAACGATCACCAGCGATCTTCAATGCCGAGGACAGTCAATATCCTTCAACAGCTCGCCGGGGTTGAGGCCGAAGGGGAGCGACGAGCAGAAGGTGCGGAGGCTTGCCGGTATCGCCCTCCAATTCAACATGCGCCATCTCGCCGAGGAGTTTACTATGTACGGGGTGTCGCCACTCTCCGGCCGGTGGAAGTCACACCCGGTGAGATGGCATTCACCCAACTGTATCTTCCCTTCCGAAGCCCTCCGCTCCTTGTATGCATGTGACCATTTGGGAACAATACCTTACTTTTGCATGCAGGTCTCCAGCTGGAGGACGCGGAGCGCGCAGTGGTTGCACTCCTTGGGCCGTACACGGCCAAGGAGCATAAGCTGCGCGAAGCTGCAACCGCCTCGGCAAAGCAGGGGCGGGTGAATCAGGTATGCGAGGCCCTGGGCATCCCCGTGCCTGACCGCGCAGTGCCAGCGACGGTACCGAGTCACCGTCGCTATGGCGACGGCAAGGTGGGGGCGTCTCCTTCCCAGCGCAGGGCTCGGTCTGGTCCCACGGCACCCAGCCCGTCGCCCGTGTCTCCGGTTGGGACTGTCGAGACCAAGGGTACGATTGGCGCCGGGTCCGAACCCGCCGGGTCGGGGGAGCATGCTGCCCACAGCGAGGGGGCTTCGGGTAGCGCCGAGGAGACGGGCCATAGTAAAGGATTGCGCGAAGGCTACGAGAGCAGAAAACAAAACTTTTCTACCGCGCACACAAGGACATCATGCTTAAGAAGGGATCATGGATCGTTACCACTAGACGCGCAACGCAGCGGAAGAAGAGTTGGAGAAGCCGATCCAACCACGCGCGTCGAGGTAGTAGTGGAAGTAGCCGATCGTCCCGAACAGATCGTCTCCTCCACGCGATCAACCACACCACGTGCAAGATCTAATCTGTAGATTGTTGATGCCGATAAACGCCGCAACAAGCAGCGCCTCCACCGGTATCCACACGTCCGGGGCTAAAACGCCGATCGCGAGTGTACCAGCACTCGCGAGCGGCTAGGGTTTGGCTCGGGAGGTGGCGGCTAGGGTTTAGCTCAGGATTAACAGAAGCATGCCCCCTCAGCCCCTCGCCTCCATATATATAGACCTCCTCACTTGGGCCTCATGGACCGAGGCCCAATAGGAGTCTATCCGGTTCTCTATCCGAATTGAGCTCACATTCGAATCACATTCGAATTAGTGTTCCAACCCGTTAAGTGTGCAACCCTGTAGGTTCACGTATACTTGGTCGCGACCCGGAAACGCCTTTCCGGTCACCCTGTTAATAGCGGCCTCTAGTAAGACATATTAACCCCAAAGTATACATAAAGATCATATCGGCTGAACCTGTAATGTTCTCATGTACGAATCCCTTTGCCTGACGATATAAATTAAACTCAAGGCGAGACCTGTGTCATCCTCTTAATAGCTCAATCACTCTCTCGATTCCGTGATGGATTATAAACTCGTGATTGACTCCTCAATCACCTTGGCATGTCCATGCACTTTCATAATCCATTACATCGAGGGGCCCAGAGATATCTCTCCCATAAGGAGGGGCAAATTCTATCTTGATCATTCACATCCCACTACATATTTCATGGCAAACCCGAAGACTACTTTTATGACTACCTAGTTACAGAGTAGTGTTTAGTAGTCCCAAAATAGGCTACTACGCATGTTGGGAACCATGATGATCTCAAGTCTAAGGATTCTACATAAACACTACTTGAGACCAACTGATGACACATGGAATCTCTGCAGTGTCTCATGGCGGGTCTATCCAACATATGTTCACTAACACATGTCCATATTATTGATTTGGTATCTCCATACCATGATCCATGAGACATGATCATCAATCAATACATATGCTGATCTTTGAATCATATTTGTTCCTCATATGATATATAATCAGGGATCATTTAGAAATAGCAACATTTTAGCATTAAGAGTCTCATGAATAAGTCACATACTCATTGATTAATAATGATAATGTCTATTTCAAGGAACAAAGCAATGTATCATAAACATAGCATGTGATATATTCAACATCTCCATGTTGCCTCTAGGGCATATCACCAACACATAGTGCCGACGCTCCGGAGGACGAGGCCTCGTCGCCTGTACCGGCCACCGAGGACCTACCGTCTGCGCCAGTCATTACGACCATTGGAGCGGCCGAGGAAGCGTCGCCCAAATCCCCAAGGGCGAAGCGCCCCCGAATACGGTCGCCCCCAGCCTCGAGGAGGTGGTTCAATGTGGCGGGCGTGGTCGCCGGGAACCTGGAGTCCGACGGGGAAGCCGCTCAGGCCGAGGAGGAAATCATCGCTCCCCAGGTCGATGAAGCCCCCACGACCCAAACGGAGGCTGAGCGGACACCTCCCCGTGCCTTGGAGGGTGTCGAAGGTAGGCGTGATTCCTTTCCCCCCCGCGACTTCGTGAAGCTCTCTCCGATTTGCTCGCTCATTCCGTCGTCGACATCAGGCGAGATGAGGTCTCCCGGACGCGGCCAAGGATCGAGCAACAGAGATGTCCGTAAAGTCTCTGGCCTTGTTGCGCAGGACACGACGTGGGCGCCTGGTGCTGCCAAAGCCACTGGCGCAGAGGCGCCGAGGCCCGCCATCTCCGATTTCATCCCTCGACCAGAGATGCTTCGCGTCCTTCACGAGGTCGCGGAGTGCGTCGACAGTAGCCTGGATCGACGGGTGCTGTCGTCCTACAGGGGAGATCTTTTGGCGCTCGTGCTGGGTGCCTCGGAGATGAGGGTAAGTGCCTACGTTCGTGGCCTATGCCGCTGTCGAGTACAAAACTAACACTCGCAGTGTTTTTTTAGATGCTTGCTCTCAGCCGAGCCCTGGAGGAGACTCGCACCCGCGAGTCGAGGGTGCTGGAGGGCCAGCTTCGTGCTTCCAACGAGGCTCACGCCGCCAAGGATGAGCGTATTCGCATGCTGGAGGCAGAAAGCGCGAGGGTGATTTCTGACACGCAGATGCTTGCGGTGAATGCGGAGTGCGCAGTGGCGGAAGCGCAACGTGCCACGGAGGAGACCCAGCGCGCCGCGGCGGAGGAGCGCACCGGCTTGCTTCAGCAAATTAGCGCGGGGGAGGAGGAGAATGCCCAGCTCGCCACGTCCCTTGAGGAGAGGAACCGTACCTTGGGCGACGCGTCGGTGGCGGCGTGGAGGGCGATGAAGTCTTTGGAGAGGGCCCTCCGGTACTTTCTGTTGACGCGCCAGACGTTACGCACGGCCCCACGGATCTGGCGCAGACACTTCAGCGAATCGAAGAGGGCTCGAGCCTCGCCCTGCACGGTGCCAGCGATCACTGCGGCTTGTCCAGCGCTTGCCTCGCCTTTGCCATGCTCCACACCCGGGGGTGTGAACACGTCAACGAGCTAGTCGACCCCCAGTTGGATCTGCCAGCCCAAGCCGGGGCGATGTCCCGTGCCATTCGCGCCACCCAGGCCGCCCTCCAGACTTTCTATGATCAGATCTGGGGCTACATCGGGGAGGACGCGGCCAAGGTTGTGCTGCGGTGAACAATGTATCGGGAGGGGAACTTCATCCAGTGGCTCGAGGAAGTTCCCTGGCGCAACGAAGATGGCACGAACCCATAGGTGTGATGCTGGGATCCGCTGTGTGCTGCTATGTATGCCTCGTTGTGTGGTTGTTGCCCTGTGGGCCCCTCCTTTTTGTATGAATGAAACAACACTTGCCCAAGGTGTTTTGTCGTTGCGTATTATTCCTGCTCTGGGCAGATGTCTCATGTAAAGGCTAGCCTCTTGCGCCCGACTTCGCTCCACTTGATGATCGTAGCGCTTCGTAACCGAGGTAGACGCGCGAGCGCTCCGTCCCCTACCCTTCGAAAGGGTGGCGGCGAGCCGGCGCCTAGTCGAAGTAGACGCGCGAGCGCTCCGTCCCCTACCCTTTGAAGTGGTGGCAGTGGAGCTGGCGCCTAGTCAAAGTAGACGCGCGGGGTCGAGCCTCTACTGCGTCCCATTTACACTCCGTAAAGTGCGCTGCGGAGGCAAGCTTCTACTGCGTCTTATTTATACTCCATAAAGTGTGTGGGAACGTTAACCACATCTTGTTTATACTCTGAAGAGTACGCGTAGGGGCAACGCCCACACGTGTGCGGGGACATCCGCGTCTTGTTTATACTCAATAGAGTGCGTAGGGACAACATTCGCGTCTTATTTATACTCCGTAGAGTGCGTGGGAACGTCAACAATGTCTTGTTTATACTCCAAAGAGTACACGTAGGGGCAACGCCCACACGTGCGCGGGGACATCCGCGTTTTGTTTATACTCAGTAGAGTACGCAAGGACAACATCCGTAGAGTGCGCGCGGAGGCGAACCTCGACGCTGCGTCTTATTTATACTCCGTAGAGTGCGTGCGGAGGCAGCCTCAACGTTGTGTCTTGTTTATACTCCGTAGAGTGTGCGCGGAGGTGGACCTCGACGCTACGTCTTATTTATACTCCGTAGAGTGCGTGAGGAGGCGGACCTGGACACTACGTCTTTTTTATACTCCGTAGAGTGCGTGCGGAGGCGGATCTCGATGCAACGTCTTATTTATACTCCGTAGAGTGCGTGCGGAGGTGGACCTCGACGTTACGTCTTATTTGTACCCCGTAGAGTGCGTGCGGAGGCGGACCTCCGCGCGTCTATGCACAGGATGAGAGCTTGGCAAACGATCGGCTTTACTGAACTCCCGTTTGCGCGGGCGAGCATCGTACAATGGTTGTGGTGCCTAGCTTGCTACAGGCTTCCATTCTGTGCTAAACATAGTACCGAGTGAGAGAGGTATGGTAGTGGAGAGTTAGGTGAGCAATGCTTAGGGTTTCTCCCGTGGCCTGGATGGTATATATATAGTTACATGGGGAGTGTTTTACAATTATACCCTTACACTCAAGTATCCCTCTCAGGGGCATTTATGTCATTATACATGCCCATTTTGGGCCTTACAACCTTCTAACAGGCCGGCCGGGCTTAGGTGGAGGCCACCCCTACAACAGTATCTTTAGTGTTGAGTCAACATACTGGCTGGTTATGAGCTCAAACATAATGGTGAGGGGGAAGGGAGCAATGTGGCATCACACAATGCGGAGGTGGGAATTAGGTAGAACCACATATGGCGTTTAAAGTTAAACTGCCCGAATAAGATCAACAATTTCTTATGGAGGCTGGGACACAATAGTTTGGCATTGAGGGTAAATCTGAGGAAAAGAGGGATAGACGTTGACACAAGGTGTCTAGTGTGTCTACCGCTAGATGACAACAGTGGGCACTTGTTTTTCAACTGCAGGTATGTCAAGCCTTTCTGGAGGGCAACAAAACTTGAAGGATATCAGAGCTAGCAGAATACTTCAATTGATAGTCACAGTGATCTCTAATATGACAAGTTTCCTCATCGAGCTATCTCAAAAAGCCCACAATCTGTTATGCAAAAGTCCTCCCAATTGTAGTAATATTCACAGATTTTCAAAGATAATGAACTGAACTACTAGCACGACAAACTTTATGCAGGATAGAAATTTCAGAAAGTAAAAGCTCACTGGGCAATGGTAATCCAAGCCGCCAAGAAGGCGGTAGGGGCAAGGCTCATCGCAAGAATGATGTACCCCATGATGCCATGAGCCATGAGTACAGAGTAGAGCATTGAGGTCATGATTGGGGTAACTACCTTTGTTCAGGGAGGATGTGCACTAGGGAGAAGGGTGGCGTGCTTAGGGAGGAGGCGACGTGCTCGTGGGAGGAGGCGGCAGGCTCGGTGGAGGAGGCAGCGCGCTCGGGGGGGGGGGAGGCGACGAGCTCACGGAGGAGGCATGCCGGGGAGGAGGCGACAGCTCGTGCTCGGTGGAGGAGGGCAAGAGGTGGCGGCTCATGATTGGGGAGGAGGCGGTGGGCTCGGGGAGGAGGCAGTGGCTTGAGTTTGAGTGCATGGGAGCATGGGCAAACCCTAGAATCCGAATATAAATAGATTGGACATCACAGATAATTCTAAATTATAACCATCTATAATAATACCCATCACAGATGGTTCAAACTTAGAACCGTCCGTGATAAATTAAAATCACAGATGGTTCTACTTTATAACCATCTGTGATAAGTTAACATCATAGACGGCTCTACTTTTTAACCATCTGTGATAAGTTAACATCATAAACAGTTTTACTTTATAGCCGTCTATGATAACTACACATCACAAACAGTTCTAAAGTAGAACCATCTGTGAATTACTTTTCATAAATGCAAATTCACATATATATCACACATTCTCATATACATAAATGCAAATTCACATATACATAAATGCAAATTCATATATATATATATATATATATATATATATATATATATATATATATATATATCACACATTCTCATATACATAAATGCAAATTCACATATATAGCACACATTCTCGTATACATAAATGCAAATATAGAACATATGACACATAAACATTTCATTCACCAGTCCACTTGCTTATTTTCTTTAAAAATTAGCCCTTCATGATGATCGACATGTATGTAGTTGTTTCATCACGTTATTCTTCCTTGACCCTTACGCTATTTCTAAAAGGAGACAACTCGTCAAATTGATTGTATTCTTCCTTGTCCATTACATTCTCAACTCTGACAATCCTCCTTTTTCTATGGAGAACTACATGGCGCTTCTTATTTGCCTGGTTGGTTACATAGAAAACTTGTACAACTTTGTTAGCAAGTACGAATAGTTTGTCTTTATATCTGACACGTTTAAGGTCCACATGACATCGTGTTTGTCGATCTTCACCTGTGGGAGATGGACCCAATGGCACCGAAATAAGAGAATCTTGAAAAGCACGTAGTCGAGCTTCCAAATCTTCTCTATGAACCCATAATAGGAGCTCCTCAACCCATTGGTACTAAACGCATCTATGTGGACATCACTATTCTAGTTAATGCTCTTTACTTCCTGAGTCTGTATATAGAATGTGTACCTATTTATATTATATCTTTGCCATATCACAACTGTAAATGTTGACCCTTTTGCCAACCATGTCAGCATATTATTTGACGAGCTCCTAGCGAGTCGCTCCTTCAACCATTGGTTAAACTGACTATTGTGTTGTCTCATGATCCAATCATTTGACTACTCCAGATTCTGTTACTGAAGCACATCCTTGTGCTGGTCGATGAACTGGGACACTTCAGTTATGTGTTGCAAGACAATAAAATGGGCTTAAGCATATGCATCTATATCTGAAGTGAATGCTTTCCTTCTGATGGTCCCGATACCCTCGAGCCTCCCCTCGTGGCGAGATTGAGGCAAACCTATCGGTTCAGTCTAAGCCATGTAATCGACATAAAACTCAATGACCTCTTCGATTGCATAACCTTCGCGATGCTGCTCTCCAGCCGAGATCGATTTCGTACATAGGACTTGAAAATTCTCATGAATCTCTCGAACGGGTATAGTACATGCTACGTAGGATCACGAGTCCGCACATCTTTATCTCTCTAACAATGTGAACAATGAGATGGACCATGATATAAAAAAATGATGGAGGGAAATATATCTCAAGATGACATAGAGTCATCACATCTCAAGATGACATAGAGTCATCACCATCTCACACTACAGAGCATCTAATCCTTCGGGATCGATTACTTTCTATGCAATTGTGTTAAAGAAATAACACAGCATCATGATTGCCTCTAGGATCTTGATCGGCAAAGTATTTCTAATTGCAATATGGAGCATCTGTGTCATCCGCACATGACAATCATGAGACTTCATGTCAATTAACATCAAGTCTTCCATCAAAACAAGTTTCTACATGTTGGCGGAGTAACTAGACAGAACTTTCATACCATGCAAGCACTGGCAAAGTTCAGTTCTCTCGACTTTGGACAGAGTATAACAAGTAGGGGGAAGGTATGTTCATCCTTTATCGGTCTTTGTCGGTGCAAACTCAGGTTTGATGTCCATATCAACCAAGTCATGCTGTGCATTGACACCATCCTTTGTTTTGTCACGAACATTCAGTAAGAGACCAATCAAGCTGTCACATATATTTTTCTCTACATGCATGACATCGATGTAGTGGTAAACTTCCAGGTGCTCCTAATAAGGTAAGTCCCAAAATATTGATCTCTTCTTCTAGATGTTCCTCTCACGGGTCATACATTTACGTCCCTTTCTGAGCACAACATCTAAATCCTTAACCATATCATAGACCTCTTTTTCCACTTAAATGCCTTGGAGCTGAACTGTCCTCTTTCTCTCCATCGAATTATTTTTTCATCCTGCGGTATAGGTGAGCTCTCCAAAGGAACCTGCGGTGATGCATGCACACGGTTTTGCGCAAGTGCTTCAACCACACACTCTCAGTATCATCTAAGCAGTGAGTACAGGCTTTGGCCCTTTTGTACTCTGGCCTAATAGTTTAGCAATGGCAGAATAATCATTTATGGTGCAGAACAACAAGGAGCATAAAGTAAAGTTCTCTCATTTGTACGCATCCTATACCTGTACCCCTTCGATCCATAGTATTTTTAGATCTTCCACCAACGGTGCTAGGTACATATTGATACGGACCAACTAAGGATTAGTTGATGCGTAGGGATGGCCCGATCTTTCCCGGTACGTTTAGCAAGGTTCCTTCTCCTAGTCTTGACATAGCCAACAATCTTGATAAGGGCAATTTGCACTAGTATGCAAGGTGCACACTAGAAGCAAGCACCGAACTCCCCAAACCGTGAATTCAGCAAGAAGACACGAATTAGAAGAGATGAACCTTGTAGATTCGATGGGCAATCTCAAGAATCTCCTATTCTTACCTTGCACCAACTCAACAAACTCCAACGAGAAAACCTTGCAATCACGCAATCTGACCGCCAACAACCATCATGGTGATTTTCTCCTTTATTTCACAAGCATAAAAACTTATCATATCATAGCCTAAGTTACAATGGGGCTAAGGCCCTGGCCTTATATTGGTGCACAATGCACGGTCTTGACTAAAACTCACGCACAACCTGGCCTAAGGCCGAAACAAACTCCAATACGAACTAAAAAGGAAATACCTAAACTGCTACCTCTGGATTCTCTCTCAATTTGCAACATGACCATGAGGATTCCATGGCTGGCACCTCATCCATTGTATGGGGCATTGAAGTAGCTTTCCAATGAGTCCAAGAACGCCCAAATCGGACTCCGTTGTAAAAGTTATGGGCGTTTTAATGTTCGACTTCCTATCTGACCCGAACTGAATCCGAATTGAATTCAAATCTTTATAGGTTTCCTTTTCTTGTTCAAGGGGCTTCCAAATCTGTTTGGAACCTGAAAAGAAGTCCTTTGGAAAGCCATGGTATGGTTAGATTTTACCCTTACTTGTTGTCAGACCCCAGATTATACCATCCGGATTCCTCTGTGATTCCACTTCACTATTCCCTGGATCAGTAGATAGTGCTCACAGATTACAGTTTTGATAATCAAAATACATATCATGCGGAAGCATAAATACAATAGTAGACTTACTCATGAACCGATTAGGCCAAAATCAATAAATAACAGCAGCGGAAGAATGGAGCACACAGGTGGGACCTTCAGGACATGCCCACTGGCAGCCAACTGGAGGTTCGCGACCTAGCCCTTGACATCTTCATCTTCTCTGCCAGCATGTCCAATCTTGTTGCGGAGGCAAGGTGATCTGACTCCTGATTCTGAATTTTGTCGCAAAAGCGAGTGTGAGCACTCCAACCCCGTGCTCCGCTAGCCAATACACAGAATGCAGATAAATAATATGCATGGCTTAACAAAGGAGAGGCTCGGGTTGTTTTATTTGTCATAAAACACGTCTAGTATCATTTCTATTATTATATCAGATTGTTGTTTTTGTGACCTAAAGACTCCTCACCGCAAATGACATCATCGACTTAATCCACCAAAGACTCACGCCCTTTATTAACTGCTGTGTAAGACTCCCAACATGGATTGCCATAATTGACTTAATCCACCGAGATTACACTTCCTTTATTGAGTGCTCTCTAAACTCCAAACAACATGTGTCATCCTCTCCTCAATCCACCGATCATATTCTTTATGTATTGGTTGTTGTCTAAGACTCCAAACAGCAAGTGACATTATCCAATTACTCCACCGATTTTACACCTTCTATATTTATTGCTGTCTAAAACTCCAAATAGCGGGTGACATTATTTAGATATTCCACCAAACATACGCTTCCCAAATTGATTGCTGTCTAATCTGCAAACAGCGGGTGACATCATTTAATTAATCCACCGAACATTCCCATCAAGATTTTCTAACAATCCAATCCTTTTTATTATTGATTCAACTCCACCAAGAATATCATTGATCAACTCTACGATTCAATATTATGTATCCACCAAGAATATCATTGATCAACTCTACGATTCACCATTATATATCCACCAAGAATATCACTAATCAAGAATTATAATCCAATACTTGTATTATTCCTCCAAATTCCCGAAAATTCAATTAGATCATTTATCTAGCCTATCTATTCAACTGGACCCCACTAATTTATTTCTCTCAGAACCCACACTATCATTTCCTATTCATGATCGACCTGAATCCACCAATACCTTTATGTGCATACTACAAACATCCATCTCCTTTACTCACGACCTTGTTTATTCTACCCATATTTTATTTTGTAAGAATAGAAATGCCACTATTTGAAATACAATACATAAAATTTCCTGAGACCTAGCAGCTTTGGAACAAAACATAATGTTCAAGGAATATTAACATGATTTTCTATACATATGGCATCACACCATATGCCTAATATCACCATAATTTTTCCATACATATGGCATCACACCGTATAACATCTTTCAGCATTATAGTCGCTTAACTTACCACTGGGACGACACCCAGGACAACACCAATCAGGGCTTTCCACTGCCCTCCACTTTTCCATTCCCACCCACAAAGTTTTTTTGAAATAGAACTATATCTGGTTAAGTTCCCATGTCCGCCCTTAACCGTGGGCACGGCTATTCGAATAGTTTTGACTCTGCAGAGTTTGCACACTTTACCCACAAGAGACAGTTCACTCGTTGCCCCACACGATCCCTTAGCCGTGCGGTTGAGCAAACCATCACAGTAACCGTTCAAAGTACCTCGCCCCTTCCATCATCTCACCCTATGGGTCGTTCCCACTTGCGGTGGGTCCCATACGTTGTGCGGGATGTTCTCCTTCTGAATGCCTAGCAGCTGGCTACCCACACTGCTAGCGCGCCACAGCAGAACCTCACCCTCCGCGGATGTCCCATTCAAGCCCGCCACACAGACAACCACTTGCACCACTTCACTCCTCCACTGATGATGATGACTTTCAGGCCAAGTTGTACTTTACAGACTTGTGGTTGTACTTGTTTTACACAGGAGGTCATGACAAGATTCAGTCCTTAGGGTTATCTGGGCGGTTCTACCACAAACCACACTCTCGTGCACACCTGCACCATACCCCCGAACCATCCGCTCAGATAAATAAGCAATCCGAGGTTTTTGGGAATATAAAATAGCCATATCCAGCATACACCAGTCATTACCACCATGACTGCCCAACCAAGTTTTCTCAGGATTAAAAGTGATGCTTGGGCGCTCTCGCGCCCATGAGTATCTAAACAATACTAAGCATGGCATATATTTAGAGACTTATTTTCGAAAGGTTACTATTATAATTTTGCTAGGGCGACAAGGTTCACACATTCAAATATTCCAAAGGAGGTGTAATATTATTCAAGGTAAACAATAGGCATGTAACTAAAATCTTAAATTAACATGTATTTGCATATAACATAACAGCATGCAATTTGATAATTTAAAGCAAAATAATTTGCAGAATATGTAGGTTCAACATGATCAAAGTATTGACTCGCCTGGCGCGGTTTACCGCAGTCTTGAGCTCACTCGAAGCTGTCTCATGCGATGGTCTTCATCTTTACTTTGATCTTTCTCTCGTTTAGCCCTTAGAATCTTCGGAACTCCAGTTTCTAATTACGTGCTAACGACTGAACACAAGCAAAAACAAATAACTCAAAAGATCCAAATAAATCCAATTAAACTTACTTTAGCTTGGTTATGAGGTAGTAGGTGATTTGAGGTGACTCGAGACAGAGTTGATAGGGTGCAGAGCGTTGACAGAATCTAAGTAGTTGAAGTGAAGTGAGAAATGGGCAGGGACCATGTCAAAATGGATTTCTAGGATGGGTCATGATAAAAGTATATTCATGAGATTATTTTATTTACAAACGACCTAGGGATTTTTAGTAGACATGCCAATCTGAATTTAATTAAAGATGCCCCTCGTTTTAGGTATCGTAGATATTTTAGGTACATTGTAGTCACCTTTATGGTGTTATTATCATTATTATTAATAATAATATTGTTATTTAAATTTGCTTATCTACGACTGAGCACACCATATCAGGTTATACTTTAATATCAATGGTCGATTAAATCTACAGTTGTGGTTTATTTATATCCATGCCGTGCTTGTGATGGTTACTATTTGCCTTGCTATATTGGGTGGATTACTTTTAACAATCCGATGACCTAGGGGTTTTGATTTGGGTCAAGAGATGGAAGATACCCTTTAGGTCATTCGGACTTTTAGGGGGGGGAGACTTTAAAATTTGCTATCCGAGATTCCAGAGTAGAATTTTGGGAGCGTTAAAATTACCTTTGTAATGCTTCAACTATGCAGCTTTAATTATGTAGGATTAGATCTTTGGATATTCTGGGTTTATAAAAGAGAAACTTTTAATTTGACTCACATATTAGAGCTCAACATCCATACCTAATTGATCCATGTCGATCTCTTGTCATCCAAGGATAGACCATGGGTAATCTTGTCTTAGTGTCTCATGGGGATTAGTATATTAACCTTAACTAGCCTATAGTTAAGTTTTAGTTCGATTGCATCAATCGTTTCCATTACGAATTTACAAGTAATTCCTTTATTCTTATCCTCCTGCACATTGTCTTTACATACCATTAACCAAACTTAAATGTGTAAACTCATTTCATAACCCTTTTAGTTTAATCACATAATCAACATTTTTATTCTCATTGTCATGTACAAATCATAGTTTAAGATTGCTCTTTGGAGAAAATTGGGAGGAGGCAGTGATTCCCATTAGCTTGATGCTTATTTAAAGTGGGGCCCTTATGCCATAACGGAGATAGAGAGGAGACTACCTTCGGCTGAGTTGACAGAGAGGGAGCAGAAGCTGATGAAGCAGGGGAGGGGGGCCGAAGGCATGGCGGCGGTGATGCCGACGGGGAGCGGTTGGGAGGCGACGACGACGACCACCAAAACGGAGCCCCCGAGCGCCGAGGAGGCTCCAGGGGTACTGGCGCTGGCCGGGGGAAGCCACAGCTGGCTAGCGGCGGTGCCAGGCGGCCGTCGGTGAGGGAGAAAGGGGGGCGCCGGCCTGGGCGCCGGCCTCCGGAGGAGAGGGGGAAGGAAGGGAGGCGTGCGCGAGCATGAGCAAGGTGGTAGGAACTCACCTGAGCTGCCGGGGCGGCCGGAGGGAGGCCGAGGCGGCCTGGCATCGCGCGCGGGCAGCAGTGCGGCCGGGTCGCCTGGCAGGGGTTCTTGGGTGGCGGAGGGCGGTGGCCAACCTCCGGGGTGGTGTCGGGGCACCGAGGGGCAGCTCCTGCCGCGAGGAATTGGCCGGGGGCCGATCAAAGGGGAGGCGGCGGTGGAAATGGCAACGGCCGACCGGGGATAAAGGGGGGCGCGCGCGCGACGTTCTCGGGCGGCGGTTTTCCAATTAATCGCTGGAGGAGGCATCGTGTGCGCGGGGGTACGCCGTGACGCAGGCGATTTGCGGCGTAATCACCGGAGACGGCCGAGACGGGGAGGGGCGGCGACGGCAGTGCGGGAGCACGCGCGGGCGAGGCGAAGTGGGGAAGAAAGGAGATGGCGCAGGGATCGCAAGGTAGAGCGCGGAACTCCTTATAGTCGCGGAGGGGACAGGGAGGCGCGGAGGACCCGGTGGCGGGAATGGTCCGCCGGTCTTGGACCGACGTGGGGCTCGGCGCGACGCAGAGCAGGGCAGTGGCAGGCGGCGGTGCTGCAGAGCAGAGAGAAGGCAAGCGCGTGGAGGGGACGTGACGGGCGGCGTGATGATGAGCAGCGGGCTTTGGCGGAGGCTGGAAAATGGGCGCCGACGTGGAGGAAGCTCAGCCAGAGAAGGAAGAGAGGAGGAGGAAAAAGAAAGGGGAAGGCGCGCGCAGGGGCCAGTAGCAAGGAGAAAACGGGAGGGAGGAAAAAGGAGAGAGAAAAGGAAAACTGGGCCCACATGTAATAGAGAAAGAAGAGAATGAGGAAAAGAAAAGGAAAGGAGGCTTGAGCAAAATTTTATAATTTTGGATTTTCAATTTGAACTTTAGTTTTCATTAGGATTTGTTAATTTTAATTTGTGCATGATTTTCGATATTTGAATTCTAGCTCTAGTGTTAAGATTATTCTTGAATTTAATTGTACAGTTTATGTATGTATTTCAATTCAGCTATTTCCCTTTAAATAATTTATAAACCAGGTTTTGATTTCGTAGATAGAATTTTGGAGTTACTTTCTTAGGGTTAAATACTATGTAAATTATTTGTATTCATTTATCTAATTATTTATTTTTATGATTGCTATTTTGTGCTCGAGAATTATTTTCAAATATTATTTGCTCAACACCAAACTCAGGAAAACCCAAATAAGACGTTGAACCAAAATTCAAATGCCAGTAAGATGCAAATAAAAGTTTTAAATTACTCAAAATTTCAGACATCCAAAATTCAGGATGTGACACTTGTATTGCAATACTCGGACTCTCTATGTTTGGTAAGTCTCGCGTGTCTCTCCGGACAGCCCGTGCAGCAATCAATGAAGTTGACATAACTTTGTGTAGGAAGCTCCAAATCATGCGCCGTTTGATTCGTTAGAAAATAGGCTTCATTAGCTTTCCAAATATGTAAAAAACCTCAGAATTGGCATTGCAATCTTCATGAACATTGTGGATAGAACTGCAATCACAAAAACTTGATTGATCTTGTGTCTTCCTCTTAACGCAAACTAGCTTTCTTTCTTTACCATCCACACCTCTAATTCCATGCATTGTTGGCTTGTTTGCATTATGCAAAGGAGGAATCACATAAGCATCCGCATGAACTACGATATTCTTCATTCTCCCATAACCGATTGCTTCTTTCTCCTTACGCAATTCAGAGCTACTAGGCCTGGTAACTTCAGATTGCATGGGTGAAGCACAAATCAATGTAGTATTCACACTCTTGGCCACATCATCCCCTACCCCTTCAAGCGAAACCGTGCTCGGTTTCGTGGTAATCTGCACAAGCTCCTTGCTCTTGACGGCAATATCAGAAATAATCTCCTCATCTCTCTTGGGAAGCAAAGATTGAAATACACCTTTATACATAAAAGTGAAGCGATTGGCTCTCCCTTGGTGTGTAACATTGCGATCAAACTACCACGGACGCCCCAACATGATGTGACACATGTGCATAGTCACGACGTCACACTCCACCTTGTCTTCATAACCATCAATTGAAAACGGCATGCGAACTTTATGAGTAACTTTCAGCTTACCAACATTGTGAAGCCATTGCATATAGTATGGCTTAGGATGACACCATGTGGTTAATGAGAGTGCATCAACCACGCCCTTCCTGATCACATTGTTGTAGCTTCCACCATCGATTATAAACTTGCACCGTTTGCCTTTGATCATGCATTGGGTTTGAAAAACATCACGTCGCTGCCCCGTCTCAACAATCAACTTATTGTCACCATCCACCTTATCAATTAATCGCGGAGTCGTCGATTTTTCGGAAAATCGCGGGAAGGGAAAATGGAATAGTGTAAAATAAATAAAATAAATAAATAAATAAAATCTCTAAGTGGGCTGCCTGGAGAGTGGGCCGACCACCTTGGGCCTTCCGGCCCAAGGGGTGGCCGCACCCCCTCCCCCTAAAAACCCTAGCCGCCTCCCCTCTCCCCCCTTGGCCGCCACCCCCTCTTTTCCCACCCCCTGGCCGCACCCCCCCCTCCCAGGTTGCGCCTCCAACACCCCTCCACAGCTGCTGTCCATTGGAGCAAAGGAGGAAGAGAAGGAAGAAGAAGAAAGGGAAAAGAAGGAAGAAGAAGAGAAGGAGGAGAAGAAGAGGAGGAAAGAAGAGGGGTGATCCCAAGGGATCCTCTAGGTAATTTTTCCCAATCCCAAACCCTTCTGTTTTTAGAGTAATTAGGGTTCATGGCACGGGATTAGAAGGGGATTAGCAGATTGATTACCCGATTAGAGATTTCCTGCTGTCTGCCTGTAGATCAATCCGCGCAGCGCGTCTGTTTGCGCAGTTTAGACCTACTAAACGATTTTTTCCTGTGGATCTTTCCAAAAGAACAATTGTAGAGGACGACGCAACACACCTACTGTAAGTTTTTTAGAATTTGTGGCCGTGGGATTTGGGCGTAGCAGGGTCGGAAACTTCGCTGTCCGACAGGGGTACAGATTGGGGCAGATTGCTGTTCAAGGGTGATTTAGGGGTAGAAGATGATTTTTATGATTTTGGTAGAAATTTAGAAACATGTAGGTAATTAAATAATGTAACTTATGTATAAATTTTATAATTTTTAGAGCCTTACACTGTGGTTGGGACGCGTTAGAATCTGGCTGCCCAGATTACCAGAACAGAGAACATCCTCTGCTTTGCGCATTAAGTTACACCTTGCTGAGATCGAAATAAAAATATGTGATCTACATGAAAAGTGAAGGTATTTAAGTGAAGAATCCAGAGATATAACATTTGATGTAAATGACTTATTATTTTTAAAGATACAAAAATATTAAGCAGCACTGCTGCAGTGGGTAGATTGAAAAATCGTTAAGCGGAGAGGATTATGTGTGGGTTCGGGGTTCTAGCGACGCCTTTACTTCTTAAGACGTGTTTTCATTGCTGTTGTATTGTGCTGAGAAGTACTTTTGGACAGGTGGTTTTGCTCCTGAACGCACGTGATTTGCTTCGCTTCGTCGGTAGAGGCAAGTAAACGTAGCGGATGTGCTACCGTTTAACTCGTTATTCTTACTACTTGCAATTTACATGATTCTCGTAACTTGATATGTTATGCCATGGTTGTATGATTTCTAAATGAGGTTGTGGTAGCAATTATTGATCAATTGACATGCTTTGGATGAATTGCTTGTAGTCATGTGGTAATCTGTTTAATATGCTAATTGCGGAATATGAACAATAAATACATGGTGGATATGTGGTTGTGGATATGTTGATGAGCATGTTGATGCTCCTTTGAGGTCGGAATTCATGTGGTTTATGATTATCATATCATGTCATGACATTTGCATATGTGGATGTCGCCGCACTTAGCCGCGACCGTACCGGTACAGCATCGTATATTGCCATAATACGATGCACACTCTTATCCTGTTGGGAAAGAGTGCTGTGGAGCATAGCATGATAGCATTCATATGCATTCATTTGTGGGTGGAATGACTGTATTCAAATGCTAATTAATTATGAAATTTATGAGGTATGATTCATGGAAGTCTGTGGTGGTTTAAATAATTGTGGTCATGATTTGTGGTAGTGGTTGTATGGAAATTTAAAGGATGATGTATAATTGGTTTTAGTTTGAATAGCCTGTTAAACAGTTTGTTTGCTGAGATTTTTATCTCACCCTTGTTCCCCTCCTACAGGTGATCAATGAGCATGCATGGGAAGGGTAGAGCGGCACCACAATAATGCACTTAGATCATAGATTTATGCTGTAATAAAGACGAAGTGATTCTAGTCTTTCGCCTAGCTATCTCGTCAATGTTTACTTTATCTTAAAAGTGTTAAACTTGTGAACTATTCTTTGGTTAAATTGTTGGAGGTTGATTTTAACTATTGAATTGTTATCACTATCCTATTTCGCTTAGTTGATTATGCTTCCGCTTATCTTATATTGTTTTTAGGAATTGTTGTGTAACACCCCAGTCAATCCATGACCTGGAATGCTACCAAACTAATAACATAATAAGGAAACTAATATTCATCTTACAAAATTTCGGCAGAAATTCCTTTGTTTATTGAGTAAATCAAAGGTCTCATCAAGCATAATCAACTGATATGAATATCAATAAGCAATAAGTTCATTTATAAGCAAAACTGGGTTATGATCACCATCGCACTCATAACCATTCTACTTAGATAAAGAACGGAATCAAAGCAAATAAGTTCTATTCTTTATTACACATTGAACCTGATAGACAATAATCAAATACCACTTAAATTATTCAGCAAATAATGTTTAATGTTCTTTCTGCCTTCCATGGTGAATAGACCGTGCATGTGCATCAAAACTAATCCCTCTTTATTCCCATGCATGCCGATCTCATGTGGGTACCTAAAACAAACAACAACCATACAACAAACAACAACAAGAGTGAGTTCAAAGACTCAGCAAATATAAATAGGGGCAGCAAGGATAAAAGTGAACATCACTTCACAAATTCATTCATCAATCATATGAATAAACATGCTATGCAATATGATCAAAAATCTCTTTATCTCATCTCTTGCGCATTTTACCGGTAATGCGGAGTGTGCATCCGTCAATGCACACCCATGCCTGTACCCTCTGGTACAGGGACCAATTGCCCATACTCCACAAGTATGGGGACCTTTAGCCCGTCATGACAACAACATGTCGGGGACCTCGGCGCTTGGTCATCTCGTGACCAAGACTTCAATAAATCAGCATGATGCACAAATGTGAATGTCTCAACAAATAATACTTGCATTCACAACAACTATGCATCATAAATCCTCAGGAACTCTTTCAATTGCAATCTACCATAAACAATATCAACATATCATTATCATGATCAAGATCACATAGTCTCAAAGCATGGAACAACCATCTTCATAGCAACAACCATCAACAATGCACACTATAAAATTTAAACCAACATTATACTTGCCTTAACCCCGAGAAAATGGGAAATGATCAGAAGGCGCGGCCCCTGGAATCCTTCCTCCTCCTGAATAATAATTATAATGATTGCTAAGACAACTGTAACGTATCTTTAGATTAAACAAAACAACCCCAAACTAACCCAACATGATTAACTTGACTCAACACCCCAATTCCTTTCGGCCACCCTGTCCCCTTCTACGGACAGTCAACTTCAAAAATCCTTATCTAATGGTACAGAAGTCCGAACAGGGCGTTCTCAGATTCTCTGGAAAGATAATTAAATTATCTAACTAAACCTAGTTGGTGAGTCTCCCTGATTCGGCCAACTTCTACCCGCCCCATCTAACTTTCTTAGAACATCAATTCTGTAACGGGTTCTCTGGACAGCGCACTAAAACTGTCATAACTTTCACCCCGAGAGTCGGAATCCGGATTTCTTGATCTTTCTGGAAAGCTAAGAAAAATATCTAAAACTTTCATAATATGGAGATCCTCTGATTCTCCTGATTCCTAGTCGCCCAAACTCATCTACCGAAACCTGACAGGAATTTCCCCGATCTACAGGACAGTCCGATTAGAACAAAATCATAACTTTCTCTACAGAGGTCCGAATGACCCGTTCTAGCACTTCATGGAAAGCTAAGGATGTCCTCTACAAATCTCTAGGAGAAGACCAAACCTGAATCCCCACGGATCTACATCAAAAAGACCGTCTAACAGAGGCTGTCCTGAACAGATCCGAAAACCGACATTGCTAAACAACTAATTATACAGCTAGCGGAGAGAATTAGGAGTAATTACCCGCAACCAATCGCTGAAGAACACGAAGAACCCCACACGATCTCTGCCTCCCTTCCTTTTCCCGTCCTAATCTCCACCTTCCGGATCCACGAATCTTTCCGGCGGACGGTTTGCTGTCCTCCTCTCGAACCGCAGCGATCGGGATCCTTCACCAATTGCAGGGGGCATCCATGGAGGCGAGGGGATGCTGCTGGCCAGAGGGGGCGCAAGGAGGGAGAGGGAGGTGCGGCCAGGGAGGTGGAGAGGCGGCTTGGGAAAGGGGCGGCTAGGGTTTGGGGGGTGGGGCGCCTCCCCCCCCCCCTTTTCCCTTGGCCGGCCCCCCTTTTGGGCCTCGGCCCAGGCCCAGGTTGCCGTCAATTTACGTAATCCCCCCCCCTTTTTCCCTGATTTTAATACTATTTGATAAAAATATCGCCCGGAATATTACATTCTACCCCCCCCTTAAACGGAATTCGACCCCGAATTCTAACCATACTTTCACAATGCTATAATTACAATTAAACTTAATCATAAACACACACCTGATGTGAAAAGCTCTGGGTATTGATCACGCATGCGAGATTCCAATTCCCATGTAGCCTCCTTCTCGGTCTGCTGCGACAAAAACACCTCGACGTACTGACGCGTTACGCCTTACTACTTGTCCCATCCTTCCAAGAGTCACTCGACGGACACGTCTCGAAGGCACGGTCTTACCCGTGGGTCAACGGCTCAAACGAAACTTCATGCCCCAGATTCCTCCAGTACTCCCTCGACACTAGGTCATACAAAACGATCTGTGCGCTACGCTAGGACTCAAGACGGTTCTAGCAATACGCTATCTACCAAGTCTCTCCAACTTTCAGAAACAACCATTATACCTTGGGCCAACATTCCCTTGGGTACTAAACCACACAACCTGCACAAACACACAAAACTCTTGATCCTTGTATCAATCGATCTCTTCACTTTAATAATGAGCACCTCTTTTAACCAGGGACGCACAACAGTTCCCGACTGAAAACAAAAGAGTCTTAATGCAACCAACTCAAAACCATCTTCCCTTCAGAAGAGCCCAATCCAAAGACAAAGACTCAACATGAAAACTTTTCCACCTTTCAAGGAGACAGTTTAGAAATAAATGCCACATAAGCCAAAAACAAAACCCCTCGAATAACCCGATTAACTTTTTTTTTTCTTAACTGGAAAGAACCAGATAAACCGACAAGAACCCACTCAATATGTAATAGACATCCGACATAAACACAAAGCTCAAGTAAAACTAAGAGAATATCTCACTAAGCAAGATTCTCTTTTCCACCATCTTTCTTTTAAGAATTTAACTTTCTCTTAAACCATAGGATCCCAAATCGTCGGATAACATTCTAACTCCTTTCTCTTAAATTAGCAACCTCAAGGCTATGCCCAAGCTGAACACAAATTCCACACCTATGTAAAGAGACTCTTTCAATCCACAATAACATACCCTGATCAACTTCTCTAGCAAAGGAATTACTTTGATAAATAATTCCCAACACACCACGATATAGCTTACAGCTCATCCACATCACCTGAATCTGTTAAGGATGATCAACTTTAAATTCACCACCTTCATGCTCATTTTCTGCTTCCCAGGATTCTATCAAACATCACCATAACTCTTAGAATCTAATCATGGAAAACCAAGATGCTAGCATAAAAAAAATGCAAAGCCCACATTTCCTCCTTTAAGACTCTTACAATGAATTTCTGGTATAATTGATAGGTAATCCTCAGATCTAATGACTAAACTTTTCACACAACTCAACCATAACCTCGGTCACTAAGGTCAACGCTTCTCACCAATCAAGTAACCGCCCAAGGCGATTCATTTCACCAATCTTAGACCTTCTCTAACCCACACCAATCAAATTTAGCTACGCGACCACAAAGTAGCCATTTCTAACTGATTGACCAAGTTATCCTTAGAGATAATCTATCTCACAAAGGGTTACTCACTGAGGCCGAGTCATCCTTAACAATAACTCAACCATCCTTGCTATCCCATTAATTAACACGACTATTAGATTCCTCTATACTACTACTCTCATCATAAATCTTCTACACAATCTTACCGAGTACCCAAAATGCGATACTCTAAGAAACTAATCAAGATTTCCATACTTGCTAATTCTAATATTCTATCAAGATGAACACAAGATCTTGGACCACATCTCGCTATCGGTCCTACTAGTTGCGACAACGAAACCTATTAACTCCAAAGACAAACATTCTATTTAAATCAAATCCTTTCCAAGGATTTTTCTAATAAATCGATTTATTGCGCCATGCATCTCAAACATCTTGACACCTGAAGCCTCACAGAATCATCTACTCGACCACCACTATCCAGTTGCCAACATTCATCTCTAAAGGCTTTGCAACATGAATCAGTTAATCCTTTCTCAAAAGAAGAGGCCAAAAAAAATAATTTCAGCGCTCAGATAAACGTTTACCAATCACGGTAAACACCAGACCAAGTGGAACAGTCAATTGGTAATGAACTCGGAAAACATAAGGGGAATCCACAATTGAAGGCCCAATCCCCCAAGAAGAGGATATCAAATCGCAAGATACGAAACTTGGCTTCAGACCTCAAATACTCCTAATGCACTCTTTCCGTTAACATAGAAAACAATTCCTTGACTACAACAACACTTGGTCAGCTCGAACAAGACAAGTTCTTAAGACCAAACCACAAGAACCACTTAAGAACCAATAAGATCTTTCACACTTCACTTTGCTCGGAACAGTTCAACTACCAAATAAATCATGAGATCCAAATGATCTCTGCCGCAAAACTTGAAACATTTTTATTTACGAAATATCACGAAAGGCAATCAAATTAATCTCCTCTTAAAGGAATCAACATCACTCTAGCAACCATAACTGCTAGTCTTTCTAACATCACATCATGCACTCCTGGCATGAACCAACATGACTCACTATCCCATCATTAACCTTCCCAGGGAAACACAATAACCTATTTCATATATTTTTCTATAAGGTTGCAATACTCAACCTGGTCAAGAGGATAACTAATGCACAAACCCCACTATCGAAGTAAACCGTCTTTTAACTAAGGCATGCTGCCCAGGTCATCCTCACAACCCACCTATTTAGATCACTCTTAAATTCCAATCATTAACCTATTAGCAATGCTCAACATCAATTTAGTGCACACCAATTCCAATCTAATGGTTATCGTAAACAGTTGACGATTATACCGTCATGGAAGGATTTACGGTCATTCCTCTATTTGCGTTCCAAGTAGCAAACATAAGACCATCAAGAAACCAAAAACATCCTTAACTCTTCCTTCCTACACAGTTAAATGAATCCATTGAGATCAAGTAATCCAACCAGTTTAGTAAATGAAACAAATTTTTTTTTAAGGATCAACCTTCTCATCAAAGACATACTATTATCCTACCACTCCACCATCAGGTAACAAAAATCACCAATTACATTCCATTAGTTCATCTCTTAGTGGTGCTCAAAACCATACTTCGATACGTAATAAATGCACCTAGCAATTACATATGATCAGTACTTATCCATAAAAGGTAACTCCAAGATTAATATCCACTATGACAATATTCTAACATCTTCTGGACCTATCCATCCCAAAGGGTTAGATTAATCCGTTGAGACCCGCAGGTCACCCCTATTCGAGAAGCTTATCAAAATATATCACCTATAGTGATCAAACCAGTTTCGTCAACGCTCCCTACTTGTTATTAACTCTGTTGATTCCACCTAAATATAGTCATACTCACAGTCACAGCTCATCAAGAACTACTAGAGAACAACCTCAACTTATTCAACTTTCCTTTCAAGGATCTTAGCTAAGATCAATCATGCACACACTGCAACCCAATCTTGATAATCCATATCATATTCATTAAGTGCTTTGATTATAACCTCTCATCTTATCATGACAACACATCGTCAAAGGGTTTAACATCTTCTTTCATAAAAGAGATCCATTAAGCTTCAACACTCAAAATACCCAAGAAAGATACAATGAGTAAAAGCCTCTACGAACTAAAGGACTTGCAGAAGGAAACTTTCATTAACCCAAAAACATCAAGCGAATAAATGGATCAAGATTTCCCATGAGGAAGACAAAACTCCAATATAAAGGCCACACTTGACCACCAACCAAGTTCACCAATCGTAAGAATAACTCATCGGCTGGGAAAATAATGATTGCTTTACAGGACAAATTCAGCCCAATTAAAACACACTATCCTTTCTCAAAGCAACCGATCAACCGTAATGAACTAATAACCCAAGAGAAACTCATCGAGCCCAACTGGACTAGAGTTGACCAAATTCAAAGTCAAAGAAGAGGACAACTCTTCTAGAGATACTCACTATCAACGCCTATTCTCAGATATCCGAGGGAACCGCCTTCATACTCTCATACCGCTAACGGTGGTGCAACCTGGTACAGCCCAGGGCCACAACCACGACCTCAACCTCTCAACATGGGTTATCCCCACACATAATATCTATAGTTTTATAATATAGATATAATATATCATCTCAAACCACAATCATCATTACAACATAACGGAAACGTAAATGCAATGCTTCACCCATTCCCATCCTACTGTGCATTGTGTGTCAATTTAATTATTCAATTACCACGGACCTAAAGCCCGCTCTGATACCAACTGTAACACCCCAGTCAATCCATGACCTGGAATGCTACCAAACTAATAACATAATAAGGAAACTAATATTCATCTTACAAAATTTCGGCAGAAATTCCTTTGTTTATTGAGTAAATCAAAGGTCTCATCAAGCATAATCAACTGATATGAATATCAATAAGCAATAAGTTCATTTATAAGCAAAACTGGGTTATGATCACCATCGCACTCATAACCATTCTACTTAGATAAAGAACGGAATCAAAGCAAATAAGTTCTATTCTTTATTACACATTGAACCTGATAGACAATAATCAAATACCACTTAAATTATTCAGCAAATAATGTTTAATGTTCTTTCTGCCTTCCATGGTGAATAGACCGTGCATGTGCATCAAAACTAATCCCTCTTTATTCCCATGCATGCCGATCTCATGTGGGTACCTAAAACAAACAACAACCATACAACAAACAACAACAAGAGTGAGTTCAAAGACTCAGCAAATATAAATAGGGGCAGCAAGGATAAAAGTGAACATCACTTCACAAATTCATTCATCAATCATATGAATAAACATGCTATGCAATATGATCAAAAATCTCTTTATCTCATCTCTTGCGCATTTTACCGGTAATGCGGAGTGTGCATCCGTCAATGCACACCCATGCCTGTACCCTCTGGTACAGGGACCAATTGCCCATACTCCACAAGTATGGGGACCTTTAGCCCGTCATGACAACAACATGTCGGGGACCTCGGCGCTTGGTCATCTCGTGACCAAGACTTCAATAAATCAGCATGATGCACAAATGTGAATGTCTCAACAAATAATACTTGCATTCACAACAACTATGCATCATAAATCCTCAGGAACTCTTTCAATTGCAATCTACCATAAACAATATCAACATATCATTATCATGATCAAGATCACATAGTCTCAAAGCATGGAACAACCATCTTCATAGCAACAACCATCAACAATGCACACTATAAAATTTAAACCAACATTATACTTGCCTTAACCCCGAGAAAATGGGAAATGATCAGAAGGCGCGGCCCCTGGAATCCTTCCTCCTCCTGAATAATAATTATAATGATTGCTAAGACAACTGTAACATATCTTTAGATTAAACAAAACAACCCCAAACTAACCCAACATGATTAACTTGACTCAACACCCCAATTCCTTTCGGCCACCCTGTCCCCTTCTACGGACAGTCAACTTCAAAAATCCTTATCTAATGGTACAGAAGTCCGAACAGGGCGTTCTCAGATTCTCTGGAAAGATAATTAAATTATCTAACTAAACCTAGTTGGTGAGTCTCCCTGATTCGGCCAACTTCTACCCGCCCCATCTAACTTTCTTAGAACATCAATTCTGTAACGGGTTCTCTGGACAGCGCACTAAAACTGTCATAACTTTCACCCCGAGAGTCGGAATCCGGATTTCTTGATCTTTCTGGAAAGCTAAGGAAAATATCTAAAACTTTCATAATATGGAGATCCTCTGATTCTCCTGATTCCTAGTCGCCCAAACTCATCTACCGAAACCTGACAGGAATTTCCCCGATCTACAGGACAGTCCGATTAGAACAAAATCATAACTTTCTCTACAGAGGTCCGAATGACGCGTTCTAGCACTTCATGGAAAGCTAAGGATGTCATCTACAAATCTCTAGGAGAAGACCAAACCTGAATCCCCACGGATCTACATCAAAAAGACTGTCTAACAGAGGCTGTCCTGAACAGATCCGAAAACCGACATTGCTAAACAACTAATTATACAGCTAGCGGAGAGAATTAGGAGTAATTACCCGCAACCAATCGCTGAAGAACACGAAGAACCCCACACGATCTCTGCCTCCCTTCCTTTTTCCGTCCTAATCTCCACCTTCCGGATCCACGAATCTTTCCGGCGGACGGTTTGCTGTCCTCCTCTCGAACCGCAGCGATCGGGATCCTTCACCAATTGCAGGGGGCATCCATGGAGGCGAGGGGATGCTGCTGGCCAGAGGGGGCGCAAGGAGGGAGAGGGAGGTGCGGCCAGGGAGGTGGAGAGGCGGCTTGGGAAAGGGGCGGCTAGGGTTTGGGGGGTGGGGCGCCTCCCCCCCCTTTTCCCTTGGCCGGCCCCCCTTTTGGGCCTCGGCCCAGGCCCAGGTTGCCGTCAATTTACGTAATCCCCCCCTTTTTCCCTGATTTTAATACTATTTGATAAAAATATCGCCCGGAATATTACATGTTGCCAGTTTAATTATCTTGTAACTTGGCTTGTTGTGGAGTGGTTTTAGTGGCATCCCAGGGTAATGTGGGTCTTGGGGTGTTACAGTTGGTATCAGAGCGGGCGTTAGGTCCGTGGTAATTAAATTATTAAATTGACACACTGGTGCACAGTAGGATGGGATGGGTCAAGCATTTCATTTATGCTTTTGACATGTTGTATTGATGATTTACGTTATGAGATGATCTTGTATGATTATGATTTGCTCCTATGACTGTTATGAGTGAGGATAGTCAATGGTAAGATGTAGAGGATGTAGTTGCTACCTTGGCATTGCCAGATTATACCACCGTTCGCGGTATGGGGATAGCGATATAGTTACCTCGGGTAACTTAGTTGCAGATGTTGTGAGTGAGTTTCTTAGAAAAGTTGTTATCTTCCTTGTGTTGATTTTGGCCAATTCTTGGCCTATTGCGGTTAATGAATTTCTCTTGAGTTAACGGTTCATTGCAGTTGTTGGGTTCCAGTAGGCCTTTAATTGTCCTTGAGACAAATATTGTTTCTTTTTAGTGATGAGTTGCTTTTGTTGCTCGTGAGTAGTGTTATTTTGCGAGATGGATACTTCATTGTTGTTTCTATCTCTCTTATTGACAAACATGGGTCATTTTATTCGTTTGACATTTTTTTGAAAAAAAAATCAAAGCTTTATGTTGGGAGTTCATTAACTTGTGGAAGCTGTGGCTCTATGCATTTTTTGGGTTATTTCGAGTGTTGAGGTTTGATTCCTCTCTTTTCTAAAAGGAAGTGTTAAAACCCTTTGTGATATTTTGTTATGTCTAAGTAGGAGGTGGCAATTATGTAAATAAATGATAAGTTGCGAATTATCAAGTTGAGATGCTAGCGTGGTGCATAAATAATTTCTGCCAACATCCTTAGAAGTGAAGTTGATTAATATGATTTTGTCCTATTGTAGTTTCTTGAAGAATTGTGACTAAGAATTTGTCAATACATGTTTAGAACTCATGCAGTTATTGAGGAATATATCAAAATTGGTTTCATTATTGTGGTTGTTTAAATTCCCAACTTGTCAGGTAGATTGGATTGATTGATCTTAAATAATTAATCTGCCCATTCGAGATGGTTAAGTTAGGAGGTGTTGAAATATTGCCTTGGTAATATTAACCTTTAGTATGTCATCTCCTTACATACTTGTTGAGCATGTACAACTGCTAAATTCATGTAACTTATGCCGTGTTAAATTATTGACACATGTATAAAGAAATAGATGACGGTTGATGTATTGACTTGTGGTATCTTGTCTTATAAAGCTGGTATTATTGACGTTTAAAGTTATTTCGTTCTAAATTTCTGAACGTAAGGCGGGATATTGAATCTATGCTCATGATTGTTTTTATGATTGCAAAACAGAGTTAGGATCATGAATGCTGTTATGACAAAATAATAATCAATTATTGCCAGTAATGACTAGAGTGCAATCAATTTGTGCTAAATTAGAGTTGAGCATCAATAAGAATTGAATGTATGAAATCTAATAAGAGATTTATACTAGCATGTTTTGTGAGATTATCATGTTCTAGTATCGTCTTGTTTAAGAGCTTTGTTATATTATGGTGGCTTATGCACTAGGTTTTCCTGGATTAAGTAGTTGGAATCTTACTTATATAATAAGAACATGATGAAGTGATTTATGGTGTTCCTTTTGGAAAAATATGAAGGAGTAAGAGGATATGATGATTCTTGCAAAGAGTATTTTATCTTGTTGTTAATACAATTGATAGCATGTAGTTGTGATTATGGTGTTGATGGTTTTTTTAAATAAAGGAATTTGTAAGTCCCATGATACTAATTGACTTAAAAGGATTTGAGATTTGTGGTTGGGATCTTTTTGGACCTTATGACTTGTGTAGTAGCCGAGATTGCTTTGAGTAAAGCGACGTGTTGAACGCTTTTAGTGTTCTTTTTTCCTAAACCTTGTGTTGTGGTCTTCAAGTCTCTTTTGTTGGAACTGGCGGGATGCGTTAATTAAAAAAATTAATTATTTCTTGTTAAAAGAAAAGTGTACTAGAAGTATTTGAGGTACGAATGATCTCATTTTGTGTTTTCCAACCTCATTGCTATTTATTTTTTTCCCTTGGTCTTATGGTTACTGTGAATGATAGCGATTTTCTGTGTGCTGGAATTTATTTCTTCTTACCTCTTCTTCTAAGAAAAGGGTAACCGATTTGAGTTGTGAGGTTTCCTTTGTTGCGTGATGGCAACTGGATTGTGGTATTCTGGTAGATGTTTTTGCGGAAGCCATAAATATCACGATGTTTATGGTACATTGGATGAAATATTGTTTTCGTAAGATGATCCTTGGGAAGGATTTGATTTAAATAGAATGTTTGTTTTGGAGCCAAATAATTTGTTGATGTTAACAATTGAGTGTGTGTAAATTGTGAAATAGTTGGGTTTTCACATGAGGATTTCCCTATCTTTATACGGGGAGTTCTTGTAAGAGTCTTGAAAGGTGAGTCTAAGCTTTACCTTTTGTTATGCTAGAACCTTAGAGGCTCAGCATCTCTGTGTGGGAATAGTGGATCAGAGTGGAATCCAAATAGTGTGATGATCGGGATAGCATCCTTGCGGTGCAGTAATGAGTATGTGTGGGTGTGATATGAATTTCGAGTTGTTATCCTTAAGGGATTGAGGTGCTTTAGGAATTATCTGTCAAAGTAATTCCATTGGTCAAGGTCTTGGCTAAAATGTGTTTTGTGGAGATAGTAGAGTCTCTCTACAAGGGTGTGGATGAGGTACTCAGTTTGAGCGCATTGTCGAAGTTGCCAACTTAAGATAAATGAATAGGTGTGTTGGGCGATGATTTGGAAATCCTTGGTTCAAGAAAGTTCAATTTTGAAAGGGAATGGATTGGGAAACTAATGATACCTCGAGCAGTAATATGCTCTCTTGATTCTTGTTTAAACTGTGTGTTTTTGGCAGAGGTCATCTGCAAATTGAGTTATTTTATGTTGAGGCGTAGTCTTTTCCAGTTAGGAAAAGAAAATGATTGTTTTGGTCTATCGAGTGATTTCCACTCTTGGCTTATGTGGTGTGGATTCTCCAAATGTCTATTTGGAAAGTGTAAAAGGTTTTGTGGTGAATTCTTTGATTTGGATCATGGTCCTTTGAAGGAAAGCTGGTTGCTAGTGTGTTGCTTGAGAATCCATTATTCTTCTTTTGGTTGGGTTCCATTTGTGAAAGTTATTCATTGTGCTTCGAGTAAATTGTCATGAGTGGAATCTGTGTTCGAATTCTTTAAAAGGGGTACAATGTATTATCCCGATTATAATATATAGAGGAAAATGTTTTTAGAAGGAGGATGGTATTAGATAGGGGCTTGATAGTTGTGGTGTGGAAATTTTGCGAGAACGGCAGGATTTGTTGGCCGCTCAGAGCCGACAGCAGAGTTGCGGGTGCTCGACATTGACCGGCGCGTGTCATGGACTCGTCAAAGTTGGTCATGAGGAAGAGGGCCACCAGGTATGTGGAGGCCCTCTTGACGAATCAGTCCGAGCGGACCATTCAGACTTTGGAGGACATGCTCCGGGCATGTGTACTGTCTTGGAAGGGCAGTTGGGAGGACCATCTGGCTTTGGCAGAGTTCGCATATAACAATAGTTATCAGGCGAGTATCAAGATGGCTCCTTTTGAGGCTTTGTATGGTCGAAGGTGTGTTTCCCCTCTTTGTTGGGATGCAGTGGGTGAGAGGTCTTTGCTTGGTCCAGACCTTGTTCAACAGACTGTGGAGAAAGTGCGGGAGGTTCGTCAGAACTTGTTGGCCGCTCAGAGCCGACAAAAGAGTTATGCGGACGTTCGGGGCCGAGAGTTGGAGTTTGCAGTTAGTGACCTTGTGCTCCTTCAGGTGTCGCCAACTAAGGGTATTGTTCGGTTTGGTACCACCGAGAAGCTTAGCCCGTGGTACATCGGCCCTTTTCCAGTGGTTACTCGTGTGGGCAGTTTGGCTTATCGTTTGGAGTTGCCGAACTCGTAGAGTGGTGTGCACAATGTGTTCCATGTGTCTATGCTGAGGAAATATTTGCCCTGGGGCAGGTCACGGTGGATTAGGATCTCACTATGGAGAGTCGACCAGTGCGTATTGTAACAGCCCAGCTGTTTATTTCAAAAATTTCAGTAAAAAAATTAATTAATTTAAAATAAAATAAAGTATTCTTTGGTTGCTTAAATTTTGAAGATTTTATTTGTCTATTTTTTATCTTTTAAAAAAGCTTTTATAAAAAGTAATTTAACTAAAATTATAAAATTATTATTAAATAAAAAGGATATTTTGAATTTTTGTAAAGATATCATTTCAAATTAAGTATTTAAAAGAATTTGGCTTTTATTTGGATTTTCTGTGTTTTTCTGGGATTTATTTGGATTTATCAGAATTTTATTTCAAAGCCTAAAGTAAGAAAACTCATTTTAAGAATTTTTTATTAATCCAAAAAGAATTTATTTTTACTTTTCCTAAGTTATCCTTGAATTATATTATTTTTGGGAATTTTCTAGAATTTAAAAATCAATTTTGAAAGCTAAAAAGTATTTTTGTAAAAATTAAAATATCAAATTTAAGTTGGAATTATTTTTCATAAGTCTAAAATGTCTCCAGGAATTTTAATGAATTTTCCTAGAATTTTAAAACTTTAAATATTATTTTCTAAGTATTTATAAATCTATCTGGCATTTCTGAGAATTAAAACCGAAAATTAAATCCAAATTAATCTCGGGCTGACACGTGTCGCGCCCGGATTCAATCCATCTCTCTCCTTGATCTAATCTCAGCCACCCAAATCCCACTTACCCCTCCATTTAAATCCAACGACCGAGATTCGTCCTCCTCGCCACATGTCGCTCATCCGTCCGCCCCTTCTCTTCTCCTCTCTCTCTCACTCGCCGACATGCGGGGCCCGCATGTCAGCTCCTTCCCCCACCTCCCCTTCTTCCTCCTCCAGCCGAGCCTCCATTAACCCCCACCCGAGCTCTTAATTCCGCCGTTTCCCGCAATTAAACCTCGAGCTAACACGCGATTTGAATGCCTCCTTCACTCCTCAGTCACTCCCGCCCGTTTTCCCCTCCTTTAAGCCTCTTTATCCCGCCGTTTCAAGCCGCCTCCGCCCACCTTAACTCCGGCGAGCCGGCGAGCCGTTACCCCTTCCCCGCCCTATAAAGCCCCTTCCCCCGAGACGTCCTCCCCTCCTTTGCCTTCCCCGTGCGCCGCCACCTCTTTTCCCCCTCCTTCCCGAGCCGAATCGGCCCCCGAACCGTGCATTCCGTCCGCCGCCCGTGCGAGCTCCGGCGAGAAATCGCCGTCGCTCCGGTCCCTCCCGCGCCTCGCCGTCGACGCCTTCACGACCCCCGTGCGCCGGCGACCACCTTCCCCCTCTCCGCCGAGCGACGTCGCCACCGGAGCCCCGTCGACGCCGAAGACCCGTGCGCCGCCGCCGCTAAACCTCGCCACCGGCCCCTTTCTGCGCCTCTCAGACCCCGTGCGCAGGTGAGCCCGAATCCCCGCCTCCCCCTCTCGCCTTTGCGCGTCACCGCCGCCGAGCGCCGGAGCGCCGGCGAGCCGCACCGCCCGTCGCCGCCTTCGGCCGGTGCCGCCCCGTCAGCACGCGCGCCCGCGTGGCCCTGCGTGGCCGCCCCGTCAGCTCCTGGCCGCCACCTCCTCCCTCTGCGCCACGTCGGCTGTGGACCGAGTCCACGGTGGACCAAGCCAACTCGTGCACCCAGTCCACCATGAACCCGGCCCCACTTGTCAGAGAAATAACACCTTTTTCAGTATAAAAATAATTCAGCCAGAAAAATAAAATTAATGCTGATGTCATAAATTGAATTTTCAATATAAAAATAATTCTAAAAAACAGTCTTTTTCTTTTCTTTAGGTTTAAACTTCCGGAAGCCCTAACTTCTTTATTTTAACTCCGATTTGACCCATTCAAATTTCTAAATTCATAAAATATTCTAATCTATCCATTTCTACCATCAGTTTAAATATTTGAAATTTATTTGGTATTCCAAAATTTAAATTTCAAATTCTAATGCCTAGTTCATTTTCAAACCCTTAGTTCTATTCAAAATTTCCTGTGCACTTCCAAAATTCAAATTCAAATCTTGCAAAATCTCCATAAAATTCATTCTATTTTCTAGATCCAAATATGTTCTTAGCACTTCTCTTCTTCTAAAAATGAGATTTTTGACTAGGCCAGCCATATTAAAACTTCTCCTCTCCCTCGCTTAACTTCCAAAATTCTATTAATTCAATTGCCATCTCACCACTTTCTTTCTTGTATTTAGACAACACTTCCCTTCTCCTCTTTTTTTCCCATGCTTATTCTCCTGCTACCCTCTCTCCTTTTTCTTCAGCAGAATAGGCACCTCCTCTCTTTGTTCTTCAACCATATCACCAAAATACCTCGGCCATGCATGCAAAAATTATTTTCCCACCCACTAATGAAATTAAGGCTGCAAGTAACTCCTTTCATCACCACTAGTAATCAATCATATTCAGTTTCAAACCCATTTAAACTTGAGTTTTTAGTTCCTAGTCTTGCAAATTCAAAACCGACATTGGATCAAGTGCAGCTAAACTATTCCCACTTCTCACCTTCTTGCCATATAAAATGGAAGCACCACTTTATATTCCATTCCCATGCCAAACCCCAGCACCTCCTCTACCTTTATGCAAAGCAATAGAGAAGCCGCAGCCACCCATGCTCTCTCCTCCCTCCACCATGCTACATTTTCTTCGGTGATCTTATTCAACTTTTGTTCTTGTCACATCATGTTCTAACATCTTAGCAACCTACTCATCAATTTAATTTGATTTGATGTAGCCATTAGGCAGGAATCAAGTCGTTCCCAAAATCTTCTATTTTCGCTTCTCGTCATCGATTCATCGCCTCTGTTGAATTTTAGCCCTAGCCATCCAACCAAAATTAATTGGTATGCAGTAGAAATGTCTCTAATAAATTTATTCTCAGTTTCATGGCCATTATACTCATCAATTATTCAGTTTCTTGCATGCAAAGTTGAAACCAAAATTTCATTTATTCTTGTCTTTACTCCGGTAATCAATTTTGGCCATTCCTTTGCTCCTCTTCACCTATAAATAGAACCACAACCTCCTCTCCTCATTCCCCACTTGTGATGCACACTAGCACACCAAAAATCCAGCCAAAAAGAAGGCCTCAAGAACTATTCCCTCGGTTGGAATCAGTTTCCAGCAATTTCCTTTCCAACTGATCTTCCGATGACTCGTTCTTCGTCGTCCGAACTCCGAATCCAGTGATTCAAATTTCTAAATTCTTCTAAAATCATAATCTATCTCCCAGTATATATTTTATATTTTTTTATTTTATTTATATTTTATTTGAATTTCTTTTGTGTGGTTCTTCGCGTGTAGACTACGACTATTCCGGAGAGTATGATTGTGACGATTCGCAGCACCAAGTCTTCGAGCAAGGCAAGTTACACCTTTGATCATATTGCTCCCAGTAATTTAAACTATTTATGTTGTTTTTGAAATTATTATGCATGCGTACTTTTATTCAAATTAGTTCAAATGTCCTTAAAACTTTAGTTACACCCAATTTCCTTTGTATGGCCAATCTTGATATTGAATGATCATACCTTGCCACCTTAGATGAAAACCTAGTTGGTACATTAGTATTAACTAGAACATTTTATGGAATTGCTTAGCCATGCTTAGAATAATTCGGGTGGGAAGAATTGTTTCACATAAAATGATAAAGTTTTCGAATATATTCTTGACTTTGGTGAGTCAAGAATGATATTGAGATGTTTTCAAACAAACTATAAAACCTGTTCTTAGACTTAGGCATTGGTATGGTGGTGGGTGCTTGCTGGCATGCATCGTAGTTTGTTGACTCGTTGTTGACTGCCAGGCACAAGGGGTATGCGGGTAGGCCTAAGTCAAGTTAAGGACCGGTCTGTGAGCTACTATTGCAAAGCCCTATCATACTACCACAAGTCTGGTATGGGACAGACCTGTCCGAATAATTTGTGAAGTTCCAACATGATCTCGCTATAGACTGAATGTGAGCGCGGCGTAGGCCGTGAGAAGTCTCACATGGCACAAGAGGGGGCTCCAACATGTGGATTCATGTTGTGGTGAAACCTTAGTGGCGGCGTGATTATGTTGACAATGGATCATTGTAAAGGCCTTGTCATGATCTCCTCGCCGCACACCTAAGGAAGTGTGTAACTCGCGTGGCAAACCGGGATGATCATGTCTTGTGGGTAAAGCTGTACAACCTCTGCAGAGTGTATAACCTATCCTGGATAGCCGTGCCCACGGTCATGGGCAAGCTGAGTGAAGTTTTTCACGGATTAGACTTTGGTTTTCAAAATGGTTTATGAAATACTTGTGGATGGATGGAATCCATGGGAGATTTTGAAAAACATATGGATGGATGGAATCCATATGGTATCTTTTGGAAAGATGGTCCGGGTGGGATGCCCGTGGTTAGGTTAGTGTGGGGGATGGACCTGAACTGACGGTATCTATTTTGCTTACAACATTGTTTTACTTAATGTATCAATTTCAGCTTTTGTACTTACTTATGATATTTACTTCAATGTCACCTTTTATGCAAATTAACCATATTATGCCTTCCTTTGATACTCCATATGCATGCATCAATTCTGTTAATCTCCTGGTGTAACTTGTGGAGTACTTTTTGTACTCATGTTGCTCAATTTAATTCTTTCAGAGGAGGCCTTCGACGACTTCGGTGAGGATTGCGACTAGGCCACGTCTTACAGTCATTCGCCTTGTGGGAAGGCTGGATGGGCTGCTACATTGTTTATCTTCCGCTGTCTCCTTTTGCTATTATTGTAAACCTTGGCCATCAGGCTCATATTAGTTAAATAAAGTTTGTCATTACACATGATATTTGTCTTTGTGATACTGTGTGCACTAGCATTTCCTGGGATAGTGCGATTAACACAGAGGGTTCTGGAGTTGCTGCTCCGGGTCCCGACACGTATCTTGGATACTTCAAAGCGGGTCTTGAGGAGCAAGACAATTCAGTATGTGAAGGTCCTCTAGACGTTTTAGTCCGAGAGGGAGGCTACGTGGGAGCTGGAGGATCAAATGCGAAGGAAGTACCCCGAGCTCTTCAAGGCTGGTGAGTACTCGTAGTTGTGGTTCCGCGGTTTCTGTTAGTTGCTCTTTTTTTGCTGTTCTCTTGATTTGTGGTTTGAGGAGTTAGATTCGAGGACGAATCCTTTTTAGGTGGGGAGAATGTAATACCTTGAACGTCGTTTCGGCGTCAGCTTTAAATTAATCGCGGAGTCGTCGGTTTTTTGGTAAATCGCGGGAAGGGAAAAATAAAAATTGTGGAATAGTGTAAAATGAATAAAATAAATAAATAAAATCTCTAAGTGGGCTGCCTGGAGAGTGGGCCGACCACCTTGGGCCTTCCGGCCCAAGGGGTGGCCGCATCCCCTCCCCCTCCCCCTAAAAACCCTAGCCGCCTCCCCTCTCCCCCCTTGGCCGCCACCCCCTCTTTTCCCACCCCCCCCTGGCCGCACCCCCCTCCCAGGTTGCGCCTCCAACACCCCTCCACAGCTGCTGTCCATTGGAGCAAAGGAGGAAGAGAAGGAAGAAGAAGAAAGGGAAAAGAAGGAAGAAGAAGAGAAGGAGGAGAAGAAGAGGAGGAAAGAAGAGGGGTGATCCCAAGGCACCCTCTAGGTAATTTTTCCCAATCCCACACCCTTCTATTTTTAGAGTAATTAGGGTTCATGGCACGGGATTAGAAGGGGATTAGCAGATTGATTACCTGATTAGAAATTTCCTGCTGTCTGCCTGTAGATCAATCCGCGCAGCGCGTCTGTTTGCGCAGTTTAGACCTATGAAACGATTTTTCCTGCGGATCTTCCCAAAAGGAAAATTGTAGAGAACGACAAAACACACATACTGAAGTTTTTTAGAATTTTTGGCCGTGGGATTTGGGTGTAGCAGGGTCGGAAACTTCGCTGTCCGACAGGGGTACAGATTGGGGCAGATTGCTGTTCAAGGGTGATTTAGGGGTAGAAGATGATTTTTATGATTTTGGTCGAAATTGAGAAAAATGTAGGTAATTCAATAATTTAACTTCTATATAAAAGTTATAATTTTTAGAGCCTTACACTGTGGTTGGGACGCGTTAGAATCTGGCTGCCCAGATTGACAGAACAGAGAACGTCCTCTGCTTTGCGCATTAAGTTACACCTTGCTGGGATCGAAATAAAAATATGTGATCTACATGAAAAGTGAAGGTATTTAAGTGAGGAATCCAGAAATATAACATTTGTTATAAATGACTTATTATTTTTAAAGATACAAAAATATTAAGCAGCGCTGCTGCAATGGGTAGATTGAAAAATCGTTAAGCGGAGAGGATTATGTGTGGGTTCAGGGTTCTAGCGACGCCTTTACTTCTTAAGACGTGTTTTCATTGCTGTTGTATTGTCTTGAGAAGTACTTTTGGACAGGTGGTTTTGCTTCTGAACGCACGTGATTTGCTTCGCTTGATTCTTACTACTTGCAATTTACATGATTCTCGTAACTTGATATGTTATGCCATGGTTGTATGATTTCTAAATGAGGTTGTGGTAGCAATTATTGATCAATTGACATGCTTTGGATGAATTGCTTGTAGTCATGTGGTAATCTGTTTAATATGCTAATTGCGGAATATGAACAATAAATACATGGTGGATATGTGGTTGTGGATATGTTGATGAGCATGTTGATGCTCCTTTGAGGTCGGAATTCATGTGGTTTATGATTATCATATTATGTCATGACATTTGCATATGTGGATGTCGCCGCACTTAGCCGCGACCGTACCGGTACAGCATCGTATATTGCCATAATACGATGCACACTCTTATCCTGTTGGGAAAGAGTGCTATGGAGCATAGCATGATAGCATTCATATGCATTCATTTGTGGGTGGAATGACTGTATTCAAATGCCAATTAATTATGAAATTTGTGAGGTATGATTCATGGAAGTCTGTGGTAGTTTAAATAATTGTGGTCATGATTTGTGGTTGTGGTTGTATGGAAATATAAAGGATGATGTATAATTGGTTGTAGTTTGAATAGCCTGTTAAACAGTTTGTTTGCTGAGATTTTTATCTCACCCTTGTTCCCCCCCCTACAGGTGATCAATGAGCATGCATGGAAAGGGTAGAGTGGCACCACAATAATGCATTTAGATCATAGATTTATGCTGTAATAAAGGTGAAGTGATTCTAGTCTTTCGCCTAGCTATCTCGTCAATGTTTACTTTATCTTAAAAGTGTTAAACTTGTGAACTATTCTGTGGTTAAATTGTTGGAGGTTGATTTTAATTATTGAATTGTTATCACTATCCTAGTTCGCTTAGTTGATTATGCTTCCGCTTATCTTATATTGTTTTTAGGAATTGTTGCCAGTTTAATTATTTTGTAACTTGGCTTGTAGTGGAGTGGTTTTAGTGGCATCCCAGGGTAATGTGGGTCTTGGAGTGTTACAATGAGTCATCAAAGTTGGACCAACCTCAGGATCACAATACACAACTTCTCGCGAAGAATCATTGAATTTTTCATCGTCATGTTCAGATTCCTCGCTTTCGCCCTCCATAACATATTTCTCATGTGTGAGCAACACCTTCCTTGCATTTGTGCAATCCCTCATCATGTGACCCCTGCCCTTATACTTGAAACTCTCAATTTGACTTGTTCTAGTGGTGGAGAAAGTGCTAGAATCAGATTTGGATGCCTCCTTGCCAGCTGAACTTGTCACCTTAGATGCTTCTTTAAACGAAGTTCCAACCGATTTAGTGGATGCAACCGGCTTAGAACTTATGCCTCCTTCGCCCTCTTGCTGATTTGGGCGCCTCCAAGTTGATGTATGAGTTCGGGCAACCTTGGGATGGTTGTCTTTTACCCATTGTTCAGCATGCTCTAATTGGTGAAGTAGCTCTTGTACGGTGTCGTATTGCATCAAATCAACACGATTCCGCACATCGTCGTTCAGCCCTTTAAAGAATCTTGTCTAGTAGCCTCCTCGGACTCACGAACTCTGGTACGAATCATGAGCACTTGCATCTCCTGATAGTATTCATCCACAGACTTGGAGCCTTGATTCAACCGTCGTAGCTTTGTATGCAGTGTGCGTGTGTAGTATGCTAGTACAAAACGGTCCCTCATGACTCACTTCATCGCCTCCCAAGTGTGTGGACGTTCACCTACACGGTTCAATTGATCCCACCAAATAATAGTGTATTCGGTGAACTCAATCGAAGCAACACGAACCTTCTTTTCTTCGGAGTAGTTGTGGTTGTCAAAAATTTGATTTACACGCATTTCCCACTCCAATAAGCCTCCGCATCAGCTCTGCCCTTGAACTCCGGTATGGTGATTTTGATGCGACCAATACTGTCGTCCTCACGGTCCACACCTCCTCCATGGTGTCCTCCATATGCAGCAGCTCGGCGATCAAAAAATCACGTCGTGGTGGTCGTGGATAGCCTCCATGGCCATCGAACATGTCCTCGTCATCTTCGTAGTAGCGTGCATCGTCATGCGATTGCGCACGTCGCACAAAGTTGGGTACTTGGTGTTGTGCGCCGGCCCCTCCCGGTGGCAGTAGTCGTCCCTCCAAGTGGCGGAATGTCACCTCCAGATTGTTGAAGCCCTCTGTGAGTCGAGCATTCAACGTATCTTGCACCTCAGTGATTCTTGTATGCACGCCATTGATGCTTTGGTTGAAATCAGCACGTATAACGTCCTCCCGGTGCTTTGGCTAGTAAGCGCCTTGACTCGGCTCCGTACAGCGGGTGGTAAATCATCACCGAATGGTTCGCCCAATTCATCACTGTGGTAGCCGCTTGAACCTCTTCAACTTGCTCTCGACATCCTGAAATCAACAAGAAACACAAGCACGTACCGTGATCAACCACGCTCTAATACCACGATGATACGGACCAACTAAGGATTAGTTGATGCGTAGGGATGGCCCGATCTTTCCCGGTACGTTCAGCAAGGTTCTTTCTCCTTGTCTTGATGCAGCCAACAATCTTGATAAGGGCAATTTGCACTAGTATGCAAGGTGCACACTAGAAGCAATCATCCAACTCCCCAAATCGTGAATTCAGCAAGAAGACACGAATTAGAAGAGATAATCCTTGTAGATTCAATGGGCAATCTTAAGAATGTCCTATTCTTGCTTTGCACCAACTCAATAAACTCCAAACGAGAAAACCTTGCAATCACGCAATCTGGCTGCCAACAACCATCATGGCGATTTTCTCCTTTATTTCACAAGCATAAAAACTTATCATATCATAGCCTAAGTTACAATGGGGCTAAGACCCTGGCCTTATATTGGTGCACAATGCATTACCTTGACTAAAACTCACGCACAACCTGACCTAAGGCCAAAACAAACTCCAATACGAACTAAAAAAGAAATACCTAAATTACTACCTCTAGATTCTCTCTCAATTCGCGACATGACCATGAGTATTTCATGACTAGAACCTCATCCATTGTATGGGGCATTGAAATAGCTTTCCAACGAGTCCAAGAACGCCTAAATCGGACTCCGTTTGTGAAAGTTATGGGCGTTTTAATGTTCGACTTCCTATCTGACCCGAACCGAATCTGAATTGAATTCAAATCTTTACAGGTTTCCTTTTCTTGTTCAAGGGGCTTCCAAATCCGTTTGGAAGCTGAAAAGAAGTCCTTCTCATCCTTTGGAAAGCCATGTTATGGTCAGATTTTACCCTTACTTGTATTCAATACTCGGACTCTCTATGTTTGGCAAGTCTCGCGCGTCTCTCCAGACAGCCCGTGCAGCAATCAATGAAGTTGACATAACTTTGTGTAGGAAGCTCCAAATTATGCGCCGTTTGATCGTTGGAAAGTAGACTTCATTAGCTTTCCAAATATGTATTTTGTGTGCATTAGAAACCTTAGAATTGGCATTGCAATCTTCATGAACATTGTGGACAGAACTGTAATCACGAAAACTTGATTGATCTTGTGTCTTCCTCTTAACGCAAACTAGCTTTCTTTCTTTACCATCCACACCTCTAATTCCATGCATTTTTGGCTTTTTTGCATTACGCAAAGGAGGAATCACATAAGCATCCGCACAAACTACGATATTCTTCATTCTCCCATAACCGATTGTTTTTTTCTCCTTACGCAATTTAGAGTTACTAGGCCTTGTAACTTCAGATTGCATGGGTGAAGCACAAATCAATGTAGTATTCACACTCTTGGCCACATCACATATCAATATCATTCTTAGGTTGCTTCGACCCTTGAAAAAGTATCGATAGCAAATTGTACTTCCGCTTCATACACAACCAAGGAGGAAGATTGTAGATATAGAGAGTCACGAGCCAAGTACTATGTTAGCTGCTCATATTACAGAAAAGATTTATTCCATCTGTACTCAATCCAAACCTTATATTCCTTGATTCTACACCAAACTCTGTAAACCTCCTATCAATGTTTCAGCAAGGTGTCTTATTATTCCATCCTTCGTATGCTCCTCCGAGTGCCGATGTAGCAGTTTTGCTTCCTTTGGGTTTGCAAAAAACCGCTTCAAACGTGGAATTACAGGAGGATACCATACCACCTTAGCAGGAGATCCTTTCTTCACATCTATTCCCTATGTCATCTGATTGATTCTTACGCTTATATCAGTATGTGCTGCCCGGATATACATGCATGTTTGCATACTCTTTATGGTAAAGGATACAATCATTTGAACATGTATGTATTCTTTCTACTTCCATTCCCAATGAACAAAGAAGCTTCTTGGCTTTGTAGGTGGTTTTGGGCAACTCGTTTCTCTCCAAAAGCATGTCCGTTAAGAGACCTAACAGCACCATGAAACTCTTGTCGGACCAACCGTTGCTTGCCTTCAATTCAACAGCTCAAGCATGGCTGACAACCTCATGTATTTGACGTATAGCTCGTGAACAAAGATTTCTTCGAGTCCTCCATCAAGCCCCAAAATTTAACATACTCTCTCTCTCTCATCACAGTTCCCTTCTGCATTGTGAAGCATTTGATCTAGATTGTCTTCATGCAGCCTATCTAAATCGGAATCATAATCGACATTATTCGGTGGCATATCATTGACTTCGTCAGCGATGTTATTATTACTATATTTCTATGTAATCTGCTCTTCACTGTGATTGGTCCAATGTGCGTATCCCGTTTTGAAACCCCTTCGAATCAAGTGTGCTTCAATCTGCGCTGGGTTCTTAAACTTCTTCAGATCCTCATAGTGAATGTATGGACAATACACATATTCCATCCCCTTATTCAACATATCCTCCTCGGCAGCTCTTGCAAAAGCAGACTCGCCATTAATGTACTCTTCACTCACACGGTTCCCAGCGTACATCTAGCTTCGTTCCTATGTTACGCATATAATAATATAGTATTGAAAGAAAAATCGTCTGTGATATTTGGTAACATCACAGGTGTTCTTGTGAAGAACCGTCTGTAATACTTCACAAATGGTGTTTACCGTGAAATTTCTATGATATTACCTTGTCATAGAAGGTTTTTAGCGCTGGCAGCAACACAGATGGTCTCTAAATCAAAATTGTCTGTGATTGTATTTAATACTGATGATTTGGTCAACTATCTGTGATGAGGCATCTACTATTAGCCTTTTTGTAATAGTGTGAGGTGTCTAAGGGTGTCATGGACACCAAGGCTGGTATGGGCACAGGGAGGATTCCGAGGCAGCAATGGCACGAATCCTGAGACGAGACCGAGATGAACACGACGGTGAACAGTATACGGGGAAGATGCATAAAGCATGCACCTCCCAATGCGTGACATGTAGCAAGAGAGGGGATCGAACGGCCGACGCAGGGCATAGGCCGGATGGTCGACACGTGGCATGGGCACAACTGAGCGGGCTAGGCCGGTGTGAAGAGGGAGCCAGGCTGTGGGCTTCGACCCAAGAGGCTTTTAGGAATTTCTAAAGATTTTTCTAATTTTAGAAATTACTAGAAATTCAATTGGGCTCTAGAAAATAGCAAATAAATCCAAAAATTCCAGAAAATAAAGAAAAATTTCTTGCAACACAGAGAACTCAATAAAATAATTTCAGAAACAATTCAAGTTTAACTTAGTCACATTAAATCTTTTAAATTTCTAAAAAAATTCAAATTAAGCTTTAGTTATATCTAGAAAAATCAAAAAATACCTAGCTATCATATCCTGTTATTATAATGCATATAATTAGAAGCAAATACTAACATCAAATCATTAAGAACAAATTGATATACAAGCACATATGCAAATCTGTGGTATGCTTTCACCAAACTCCGCAAAGCCAACCGCTTCCTTCAAAGCAGCGCAATGCGGAGCAGACATATCAGTCAGGACTGGCCTGGCAAGGTATTTAATAGAACAATGATTCATTGACACTTCCAACCACGAACTGTCTGTGATAATTATTTATCACAGACGGTTCTTAACAAGAACTATTTAATAAAACCACGTATCATTGACACTTTCAACCACGAATCGTCTGTGATTCTTAACAAGAACAGTCTATGATAATAGGAGACTTCACATACGGTTCTTTATTAGAACCATCTGTGATAATTCACAGACGGTTGTTAATACGAACTGTCTGTGATAATTATGTATCACAGATGATTCTATCAATAATAATATAGACGGTTACGCATGTAAAATTGTCTATGATAATTGTAACACTGACAGATTCAGAAACCGTTTATGATGAAACATCTGATATTCTCTGTAGTAGAGACATGTCCCATGACAACACAGCATGAGGCCAGTCGTTGGTTGTTATTCTAATGTTGATTCTTTGCGAAACAAATTGAATAGTCATTCGTAGTTATTCTAGTTTTGATTCCTTGCACTTGATTTCCATCTTAATTACTTTGGTACTTTTCACTACTGCCCACCTTTTATATCTAAAAAATCAAAATTTGAATTCAAAATTTAAGTACGCTAGACCTTTACGGTTCTATACTCCTACCTAACCCTAGTTCTATAGCAAAGACTGCCGCATGAAGTGACTTAGTGACATATGGTCGCCACTTCCAGATTCCAACCTTTAGAAGTAGTGGCGAAGGGAAGGGTGGCAGGCAGGGGCCCCTGCCATCAGCCCCCACGGTTGGTACATCTACACAAGATTTTGCCATGCAATCTCGTGCGGAATTTTTAGTTTTGCTTCTTAATGATTCACCTCTCACCGTCGAGCTTCCCTACAGGGAAATTTCTAGCTTTGGCCCTTACCTGCAAGACTACAAGTCCCCTTCCACATCCCCAACAAACCATCAAAATTGAGTCATCAATCACGTAGAGGGTGATATCCTTTGCGCTTGTACAAAATTACCATCAAAATTGGATTTTCAGGGTAAAAATAACCTGATAATAGAAGTTCAGAGGATTGATCATGTCCAATTACCATAGAAATGTCTTTCCTCAAAATGGTGTCCTTTCAAGAAACAAATAAACCCCACTGCTTAGTGCTTGTTTAAAAAAAATGCCACAACAAAGTCGCAATTTTGAAATGTGTCGATGCAGCGTGAGCTAGCTTTGAAAAATACCATAATGGATTATTAATGCCCATTTCCACCGAATACAACCTCCAAGTAACACCCTGTACATCCGGACGCTAGCAATGGATGGTGCACTGCAACATTTGGTGCTCATATATACAACATTTGTCGGCTATCTATATAGCAAAAAATGATTATTTTTTGTTGCGACATTTCTTGTTAATCGGTAACAGCAGTGTAATAACATAGATTTTTATTAAATATTTTTGTTACATACATAGCCGAGAAATATTGCATATATAGCCGAGAAATATTGCATCAGAGAATACGATGGGAGTACTCTCATCGTTCTTTATTTTTTGTTGCATACATAGCTAAAAAATATTGCATATATGGACGATAAATGTTGTATTGGAGTGTACGATGGAAGTACTCTTATTGTTCTTTGTTTTTTTTTTGTTGTATACATATCTAAGAAATATTGCATACATGGGCGAGAAATAATGTTGCAACTGTCCGATTTTTATCTGTTCCTCCGTACGTATGAACAGTAGCATTTCCCAATTTCATATGGTCAAAATTGCCCTCGGCTTCATTTGTGGTGTAATTTGTTTAGGCTGCGTTTTTCTTTTACGTGAGGAAGAAGGAATAAAAATCGATCCTTTAATTCCCACAAGTGTGATCATTTCAGCACATATCTGATGACTTCCTAAACGGGAAAAGAAGCAGACACTTTCGCAAATACGCATGATTAGGGGTGGATGTCGAGCCAACTTCTCGTCTTATCGAGTTTTTTTCTAAAATTGACATAGTTTAACCGAGCTAGAGCAAAATTCAAATTCATTTGAAATCAATTTATTTTAATTTTTAACCAATTAACAAGTATAATTAAAGTAATTTTGAACTAAACCAACGAGTCCTACTAACGAGTTTTTTTTTCACCCCTACGCATGATATGAGCAGTCTCAGCTCCCATTTAGAACGCAACAATTTTATAGAAATATTACAGGAATTTCACGTAAAACAGTTTGCATGACCGGACAAAATACTTTAACAAGATTTATAGCACGTTCACTTGTACGGGCTGGAACACTTTCCGCACCATCTTTTAGTCATGCGTGGACTTTTATTAATAGGAAACAGCAACACGTACGATCAGCGACTACGACCATGGCGTGCTGCGTGGGTAAATTGCGGCAGTTAAAAAATGATTAAGATCATGATTATTTCCACTTAAGATTATTATAATCTAGCTTATAGCTGGGGATTATATAAACTAGCTTATAATAAGCTGGTGGGAAATAAGCTGTCAGGTGTTTGGCAGTCTGGATTATCAGAGTTATGGATTGTTGTATTCGAATGTTTAAAGACTACAATGCCCTTGACCTTTTTTGGTGACTTATTTATTCTTTTATGACATGTTTTTTATTAGTTTGGACTTGCAAAACATTAGTAAAATACGAATTTGAATATATAAGTGGTAGAAAAGCTTAATTATTCAAATATTCATGATCATTTGTTCGTACAAATATGCTCTTACAAACAAATTACTCTCTTCTAGTAAATAAAGCATTAGCAATATTATCACGGAAGTCATTCATGCCCCCCTCTTCATCTCCCAATTGACTTGCAACCACATGAGAGGAAGGCATCGGCATATAGTTTTCATCTCGATCACACCGGTCAAACTCTTCATCACTCAAAGCACTATCCCGAATGCAGTTATGGAGTGTCATGCATGCATGTATTATTTTGGTTTGTTTGAGCATTGGATAACTTGGTAAGTCCAACAAAATTCTCCACTTCATCTTTAACACACCAAAAGATCGCTCAATCACATTACGAAGTGATGAATGCAAGTGGTTGAATACCTCCTTCTTGCCACTAGGGCGTGGTCCATTTCGAAACTCTGGTAAATGATACTTGGTCCCTTTGTATTGAGCTAGAAAACCCGGTCGATTTGGATAGCCTGAGTCGACAAGGTAAAATTTTCCTACAAAATGTAAACATACACAATGAGATATAGCTACAGTATGCAACTTTTTGAGATAACTAGTTAAAATGTTACTATACCATTTGGAGGATGTGGGAACTGCGTGGCATATTTACGTAAAGCATCATTGAACACCCTCATGTCATGTACTGATCCAGGCCATCCCGCAACAACAAAAGTGAACCTCATGTCGAAGTCACATATCGCCAACACATTTTGAGTGGAATAACCATACCGACCAACATGTTGAACCACCTTTGCCGAAGGCACAACAACCGGTATGTGAGTGCCGTCTATTGCACCTATACAGTTATTAAAATGAGGATAAAACCGGGAACCTAGCAGTCTTGGGTGTATCTTTGTGAAGTTTGGATCTCTAGGTTTGACAATATCTGCTGATAGGAGGTAAACACTTTCCAACACTTCATTGAATTTTCTACTAATTGTTTCTTTTGACCTCGCAAATCTGTTTTTCACTTGAGTAAATGACTGAGGAGCCCCAATAGTCCATAGAAACATACCCAAAGCTTCAATAAAAGACATCTTGTTGCTTGACTTCAAACCATAAGACGTCACCAACAAGTCATGCAATCTATCAAATAGTGGCCTACTCATCCTAAACATATCATAGAAATCTTTTGGAACTCTAAGAGTTTTCATAACCCAATCATGACCAGACTCATCTGGTTCAATTCTCTCTGATTTGTTCAAATAAGTTTCAGTATAGTACATACCAATGCACAAGTTACTGCTCCATATTGTTTCATCATGTCAAGTTGATTCCGTGCAACCACAAATGTTTCATCCTCATCACTCTCATACAAGTCAATCTACATACATTGGAACAAATATTATCAAACAAAGGTCCAACCAAATATTTCATAACCAACTCAAAGTAGATAAGTTTATAGAAACCATATGTTGTCAAACAAAGGTTCAACCAAATATTACATAACCAACTCAAAGTAGATAAGTTCATGCAAATAAATAAATTGACACAAAGTGATTGCAAACATTTGGATTGACTACTACAATAAGCCTTCCTTCACACACCACCTCTTCAACCAATCAAGCCTTCCTTCCTTGGTGGTAAATGTTTTGAACATATCACGGTGTTCTGCTTTCACAAATAGTTGGGTAGCCATAAAATGTTCTGCAGTTCCCTCTGCTGCCCCGCACTCCACAGCCAAGTTCATCACTTCTTTAATGGAATTGTACCTCAATTCACCTTGCATCACCTTGTTGGCAATAGCACAATTGTTCTCCAAAGTGTTATGAATACCCTTCATTATCTCAACCATGGGGTTCTTTCCTATCTTTTGTGGGCTAGTAGCAGTGCTGCTTGAACCTCTCTTTAATGGATTGGTACCCTTTGATTTGCTCCCCAATGATCCATGTCCTACATGTGTTTCTCCAACCCCTTCTCCATGAGCCCCTCCACCTCCTCCAACAGCCCCTGCACCTCCTCCTCCAATAAACTCACCAGGTATACAGAAAGATGAACCATCAACTGCAACCATGACAAACATTTCCTTCAACAATTCTTCACACTCCGGTGGACCATGCTGCAGCTTCTTCCACTCTGAATGTCCCTGAAAAGATGGTAAAAAACATTTGTAAGCACACTTCTTTTTTTCAATTGTACATAAAACGTGTATAGTCAGCTAATTGTTACCTTGGTGACTTTTTTTCCAGTAATCATCAGTAGCATCCACTGTACCTTTAGTATCATCCCAACCAAGCCCTGTATCCTTGAGAAGGCTTAGCCAAAAGCTATACAAGCCTTTAAGCAAATCCCGTCGGTTCTTAAACTTTGTAGCCTCTATTATTCATAACCCCATTAGGCCTATTACCAACATGTATTTCTTCGATGCAAATTTCACAAAAAGTCCTAGTGTTCGATGCAGACCAATCTGCTTTGTCTAACTCCTTCTATTCCATACAACACATACATATATAAATTTCAATTTTATGTGCAGTGCATGGATATACACAAAGATGGCTAGGACCAAGTAAAATCTTGAAAGTAATCTTACCATGTTGCCGCCATCGACATGTGCAGGAACATCGGCATCCTCTCCTTCAGCAGATCCCCGTCTTCGACGCTGCACTGAAGGTGGGGAGCTACCATCATCCACACCGTAGTCTGTGAGGCCCTCGTCCCCAAGGCCCAGGCTGCCTTCCCCGAGGATGGCACTGGCAGCAGTGCCCGCGCCCAGGCTGCCTCCCCCGAGGCCGGCGCTGGCAGCCGCGCCCGTGCCCAGCCCGCCGCCCCTGAGGCCGGCGCTGGCAGCGCCCGTGCCCGGCCCGCCGCCGCTGGCAGCCACGCCCGTGCCCAGCCCGTCGCCCCTGAGGTCGGCGCTGGTAGCGCCCGTGCCCAGCCTGCCGCTGCTGGCAGTCGCTCTCGTGCCCAACCCACCGCCCCCGAGGCCGATGCCCACACCGAGGCCGCCGCCCAAGCCTAGGTCGTCGCCCCCGAGGTTGCCGACCATGCCCAGGCCGCCGCCCCCGAGGCCTTCGACGCCGGCGCCCAGGCCGTCTCCCGCGCCTAGGCCGCTGACCACGACGCCTCGGCCTCCCGCGACTCCGCGGCCTCTCCCGGCACCACATCCCCTCCCGACGCCGCCCCGGCCGGCGCCGCCCCTCCCAGCGACTTCCTCGGCGACCACGGGGCTTCACGCAAGGAAATCCCGGTAGGCAAGCGCACGGGCAAGGCTGACCTCCGCATCATCACCATCTTGGGGATCCATTTTGCCCGGAACACACCAAAAATTTGGCCGGATTTGGGCTAGGTTGCTAGGGTTGGAGGAGAATGGAAGAGGAGAGGAAGGATGCGCACGGGAGAGATGCTCCTGGGAGAGAGACGCACGGGAGTTGGGGGTTGGATGAATGGCAAAGGTGGGTAATATTCCTAAAGTTTTATGGTCATTAAGATAACAGGTGGATCTATAAGCTGAAATAAGCTCCTTTTTTGAGCTTATTAGATTACAATAATCTGGGCTATTAGATTATAATAAGTTACCTTATAATCTGGGCTGTTTGTTTCCACTTATGATTTATAAGCTAGATTATAATAATCTTAAGTGGAAACAAACAGGGCCTAAGACTTGGACGAGTAACATCCCAAAATACAAACTAATGTAATTGTAAAAATTTTAAAATCTTTTAATTGGTTTTCCAGTGTTGTTTTAAAATTTTGGTGTTTATTTAAATTTCTTGATTTGGTTCCTTGCTCAAAATCCGAATTAATAAAATGAAAATCTTGATCAATAGCCAAGACTAAAAATCAAAGCAAGGAAATCTCAAATTCCCTTGGAAGTTCTAAACTCAAAATATAATACATTGAAATCTGGATATTCAAAACCAAGAATGGCAATTGAAAACCAATACAAAATCAAACTACAAATCCAAATTCTGAAATTCCTAAAATTTCCAACAAATCCTCTGGGCCCAGGCCATTTCTTTTTCTCCCGCCTGCTCGCTTCTCTCTTTCTTTCTCGGCCCATCCAGCCTGCCTCCTCTCCAGGCCTCCGGCCCATCTCGACCTCCCCCTTCTTCCTCCTCCCTCCCCTGTTCTTCCGGCGCGTCGCCCGCACCGGCACGAGTGCCCAGCCGAGTCGCTTCCGCCAAGCCAAGCTGCCTTCAACCGCACCCAGTCCCTGCGCCATGCACGCGCATGCCCAGGCCGACCGAAGCTCTGCCGCACGTGTAGTTGTGCACCGCGCCGCTGTGCCCCTATCCGCATGCTGCGTCGATCCACACCGCTCCACCCTCACGTCACGCCACAAGCTCACTCTCACCCGAGGCGTTGACCCCAGCAAGCTTCTCGCGAATCCTGTTGTCACCGTCCTGTCGCCGTCGCGTCGCACGGCCCTGCGCCCCGCCTGCACACCCGTGAACCCCCTTGCTCCATGTCGTGCAGACCTGTGACACCTTGCCCACACGGCCTTATCGTATTCATGTGCTTCTCGCCATCGACCACAATGGCACCACCAGCCCGCCGGCTATAAGAAGCCCCAAGTGGCTGAACTCCTCTGTACCACACCGGTCGCCGCCGCCTTCGCGCCGTCCCGCCACTCCGGCGAAGCCCCAGCAAGACCAATCCCGTCACGGCGTGGCCCCAGTGGCCTCCTCTCTCCACCCTCGAGCAATCGGACTCTGGCGCCCCCGGCTCGCCGCGCGGCCATTCTTTCTCGTCGCCGGCCAAAAACCACCAATCCCGTCGCCATCTCCTCCTCGGTCGGCTCCAGTTCGATTCCTGGGGTTTGGAGCACCACCACGCGGCCCTAAAGCTTCCCCAAGCTCTGCTCTAGCTTTCCCCTCACCTCGCCTCGCCGGCGCCATGCCCATGCCCGCGCTGCCGCCGGCTCCCGTTGCCAGCATGCCTCGGTCCCTCTCTGGCCCTACTGGCGCTTCCTAGTGAGTTTCTCTATGCCTCCTGATGCTCACGCTCTGCTCCAATTTCTCCATCCCCCACCACGGCAGCGCCGCCTCTTTTCGCCCCATCTCCGGCCGTCGAGAACCGCCCCGGTCCACCTCCACCGTGCCGGAAGTAGCGCCGCTACCTCCACGGGCTCCTATGGCCTCCTGGGGACCCATTTTGGCCACCTCCAGCGTCTCCCCGACCACCCTTTGCCGGCATCGCTGCCCGCTTCCCCTGGCCATGCACCCTTCCCTGCCTCCCTTGTTTTCTGTCTGACCGAAAGCCCTGTCCTGGCGCTAGCTTCTTCTAAATCAACTCCCCATTTCACAAGCGAGCGAATGCTCAGTCGGCCAGTGGAGCGACGCGTTAACTCACAGACCCGAGTTCGAATCCTGACTTTGCATATTTCTATTTTTATTTTTATTAGCCATTTCAATTAGAAAATGTTTAGGAAATAAATCAAGAAAAACTAAGAAAAATCCATGATGGCTAACAAATTTTATTACGATGAAAATAAGATTATTTAAGATTTAATGTTGGATTAATTATTATATGAGCAATTAATATCGCTTGAATATTTATTTGAGGTTAGTTATTAATTAAAGGCATTAATAAAAGATGGCTTTGCTAAAATGTCCAAATTTAATAAAGATCCCAGTTAAAAGACATTCAAATTAATGTTAAAGAGAAATAAATTGGATATTAGGTTTAACTATAAAAACAAGGCTTCAAATAAAAGATTACCCTTGATTATAACTAAAATATATGCCCTAATGTTTAACATGCCGCTATTAAATAAATCTCAGTGGTAGATTTTGTTAAAATAGCAATATTGAAATATGACCTTGGATAATAAGCTTTGCCCCTGATAAATAAACTTAAACTATAAAGTAAGCAAGGTCAAGCCTTAGCATCTTGTAATCGGCTATGTCTAGCCATACTTTTATCCAAAGTGGGATGTCCTTGTGATTATTCCTTCGACGTCGATCCTTCTTTTATATCCTTTCCCAGTGAAGTTACTTCGTCACTTCACTTCTACCCAAGAATTCGTTTGACTTCGTCTCTATCCTGCAACTCACTACACACCCTTAATCATATGCAAATTATAAATGAACTTAATTAAACTTATTTGGACCTTTGCTGGATTTGTTCAATTTGTTAGTCATTAGTCGTGCAATTAGTCACTGGAGCCACGAAGAGACGACAAGTTCGAGCAGGATCAAGATCTGAGAAGAGACGAAGATCAATAATCCAAATAATCAACTGAGAAGGCTTTGAATGAAATCGAGGCCATGGTAAATCGAGCAAGGCAAGTCATCACTTTGATCATATTGATCCTACATTTTATGCAAATTATGTTCCTTTAAATTATCAAATTGAATGCTTACTTTATTATGCAAATGTATGTCAAAACTCAAGGTAGTTACATTCCTATTTGATGTTTTAAATACTACTATGCCTTTCCTTGACACTTGAATCGCCTAACCGTTGTCACACTAGATGTTAATGATAACTATACTAGCTATAAGTCATATTAATGACATGCTAGTCTTGTCAAGTCTAGGGCACTAGTAGCCCTGATCATCAATCTTTAAATATGAAAACTGATTTTGGGACAGTCATGGGATGTACATGGCTGATTATTTGTGACAACTTAATTTATGCTTCTCAAAACTCTAAAAATTTGCTATACCGGTCTCGGCGGATGGTAAGAGTGGAGGGTGTGGATGTAACACAAGGTCTGTGGTTTGTGGAATGAACCACCTGGACAAATTAAGGATTTAATCCTGTGATGACCCCTCCGTGTACAACAGTGCAACCACAAGCTGGCAAAATGTAGGCTTGGCTGTATAATTTACTAGACTCTCTAGTCATCTCACGGAGGACGTGTGTAGGTGGGTAATAAAAGCCCCACGTGGAATGGGACACCGGGTGTAGGTGACGTTGCCAAGGCTAGCGTATGTGGAGAGTGGAGTGCGATTGCGCTAACCTATGGTAGACATCCCGCACAACCTATAGAAGCAACCCCATAGGAGTGAGATGCTAGAGGGCGAGGTATTGTAAAGGCCTCGTGGTAGTCTCTCGATCTGCATGACTAAGGAATCATGTAGAACCATCGGGACGATTATCTCTTGTGGGTAAAGATGTATAGTCTCTGCAGAGTACAAAATATTCGAATAGCCGTGCCCACGGTCAATGACGGACATGGAAATCTTCCTCGAGTTAGTTCTATTTCCAAACTTTTGAGGGTGGGAAGAAGACTGTCAGGTGGATGTAAACCTGACTTTGGAAATTTTCCTGGAGGGATGTACTCCAGTGTTGACAATAAGGTGGAAGTAACCTATTGACCAAAAGCTAGCATAGGTGGATGAAACCATGTAATTGGTGGATGGAACCTACACCGCTATAATTACTGCACAATTTCAAACTCCTTAAAGCATGTTTGTAAAATGCTAAGTCATAGGAATTTTAATTATGATTATTGCAAATGTCGCTTTTAGCAAATAAATGAACCTCAAGCCTCACTTGACAGTCTTGCATCTATTATTATTTGCATTCTGTGTGGTGGCTTGCGAGTACCGTTGTATTCACTGTTGCTCAATTACCATCATTCAGTCAATAAGGAAAAGAAGATCAAGCCCTACGGTGTCCTAAGGGAATCAAAAGAGCTGGAAGATGAAGAGGCCAAGAACTAGGTCGCGAACCCCAGTTGGCTGTCTGTGGGCAAGTTCTGAGGGTCCCACTTGAGTGAAGTTTCCGCTGCTGCATTTTATTGATTTCGGCCTGATCGACCCATGAGTAAGTTGTTACTATATTATCTAGCTTCTGCATAATATGTTTTGGTATACAACAATGTACCTGTGAATACTATCTACTGATCCAGGGAATAGTACGGTGAAATCACAGGAGATTCTGAATGGCTAAATCCGAGGTCCTACAGGACACGTGCTAAAATGCCCCAACATCGACTGGACTAGACTAGAGGGGGCCAATTTAGTTTCAACTAAAATACTGCATGCAGACATCATCGACTTGGGGCACGACTATTTAAAGAACTGTGCAACGACTATTTGGCAAGATGATCTATCAATTGTTTAATTGTTGACATTAAATAGTCGTCGCACATGCATGGAATTTGGATCATCTTGTCAAATAGTCTTCACACATATATGGAGTTTAGATCATCTTGCCAAATAGTCGTCACACATGCATGAAATTTAGATCATCTCGCCGGCTAGCTGCTCTATAAGCTATCTATGGTCTTACACATTTTGGTTTAAACTTCTAATTTCTGACTTATTTTTTACTATTTCTAAATTTTGTATATTTTGGTTTTTTGAGCTTTTTTACCGGTTCTTTTTCCCGTATTCATTTGTATTATTCGTAATGGCTTAACCTATTTTTTCTATTTTTAATTTTTAAATTTAATTACATCAAATAAGCCACTATCAGTAACAGTATAATTTTAGCCAGGCACAGTACAATTTCAGCTATAAGCCATCTTTTTTCAGCCCAATTGAGCAGGTTGTATATAAACCCAATGCAGGGCTGCCATTTTTAGTATAGCACACACAACACACAGTCACTTGCTATTGCTAGTGTATCTTGATATTTGAGTAGCAGAAAGCTCCATACACGCAATATACACTGATCATGCCCATGCCAAGACGCAGACGTCCGGGTTTCATCACTCAGCCTTGCTCGTTTATACTGCTATTGAGATGCTAGTTTTTAAGAATTGTATTCCTCCTTTTCGTTCTAGGTTGATCTAATATTTTAGAGTACAATGGTACCAACACCCCGACACATGTACACAACAAAGCTCACACATGAGTGCATCCCCTTAAACACGCATGAAATTTCGCACGCCACACCAATACCGGACTTTATATATAAAGCGCGCGTATGTGCTTTGCAATTACCAAAAGACACTCGTGCATACTGGGAGAAATTATCATGTCGTGCTTTCATTTCTTAATAGACTAAGGGCATGTCACGTTCTTCTGAACCCACTACTACAGAAAAGGTCATCACAGACGGTTTTGTGAGCCGTCTGTATTTATGGGTCAGTGATAATCGAAGGTCATCACAGACGGTTTTCGAACCGTCTGTGATTATGGGCTATCACAGACGGTTTTTGAGTAAAAACCGTCTGTGATAGCTGATAATCACAGACGGTTTTTAGTTAAAAACCGTCTGTGTACTGATTATCACAGACGGTGTTTGAGTAAAAACCATCTGTGATTATCAGCTATCACAGACGGTTTTTACTCAACAACCGTCTGTGATATTCCCTTCGACCCATACATATATTTCTCTTATTGGCTAGCCTCAGGAATGCTAGCCATGCCCTCTGAAACAAGCAGATAATCACAGACAAAAAACATGCAATTCACACATCTCATTTGCTTTCAGATACATTTCACAGCCATAAAACCTCCAATTGACATGGCACTTCATTTCACAAACATAAAGCATGCATCCATTTCGCAAATCGATTAATTGAATTGAAATGAAATATCCATTAACAAATGCACAGTTAGAAAAGATCTACACTGCATTTACACTTAGTGATAAGACCAATAAGAAATCATGGTGCGCAGTAGAACCGTCCTCCTGGCTTTATGACTTGAGTCAGCAAAAAGTACGCCAACTCTCCTTGAATCCCTCCAAATTCAGACTATTTCAATGCAGTTGACGGGATGGACACAGCCTATCGATAGGAATATCAATGTGCATATATATGTAACGTGATAAGTATGAAGTAATTATGGGAAGAGTGACAAACCTTGCAATTGGTGAGCCTCGAGGAATCGAGGAGTAGTTCCATATGTTGGCAAACGTAGTATCCACATGTGTTGCCCGGCTGCTGCTGGTGGCACTGCAAAAAATGGAATGTGTTAGTTCAAGAGGCATTAGTACCAACTGTTGCATAGGATTAATTAATGTGAAATAGCGAATACCTTAAAATCTCGAACATGTGTCAGCAGGCCTTTGGCCCCGCGCTTCGAGTCACCTCCCTTTTCAATGTACATCGCGAACGCCCTACGTAATTCGAAAAAGTTAACCTTAATCATTCGGAAGGAAAGAAAGAGTACAATGTAGATATGTATGGAGAATATGTGCTTACCTATCGATTACTTGGCTGACAACTGTGAAGTCCATTTTATTCTTACTTAGGGAATCAAGGTAATATACCTTGTTCCATTTTGGTACAATTACTATTAAAATCCAATGAAAGTTCTGATTGAAGGGCATAAGTACATAGTCCTTATTGCGGCAATCCAGCAGTCCTGATGCAATGTACCTCTCGACGAGGGGTGTCTCATGGTCGATGGTATCCTTGGCGACCAATTGTGGGTCCAAGAAACCAGCTGATGAGTTGGATAATCTAGCTTTAATCAGCATGTGTCTATATATATACACACGAAAGCAAAAAATTAGATATGGCATTTATCGGTATGACATTAACGGAGACTGTGATTGTACACACTTACATCGTCTAGCATCGAATGATTGAGACGTCAAGAGCGTTGAGCGTGAACAGATCGAATAAATCCTCAATGGCGACCACGAACATACACTCTTGAAGATTGTGGTGTAAATCTTCCTCCGTGAATTTGACAGTGATACTTGAAGTCCGTTCTCCCTCTAGCTTATTGGACTGCTGCATATACCACGTGTGCAATTGCATGCAACTATGTGGTAGCTTTTGGAGGTCTTTTTGCTCGAGCAACGGCTCGCCAAGCACGAATTTGCGGGCCAAAAGGTGGTACAGAATATCATCATTGGTCTTCTTTGCTTTGCCCTTGCTGGCCTTGCTGCCTCGGCTATAGGTCGACTTCACGGAAGTCGACTTTGAAGGTAGCAGCGGTGCAAGTTGCTCTGGCGAGAATAGGGCCCGTGGAGATAGCACCGGTGTAGTATCCGGTGGTGGAACCGACTGGTCTTGTAATGGAGATGGCACCAGTGCAAGTTGCTCTGGTCCTGCCACCGGTGAAGAAGCCTCCAGGGAGATGTCGCTTTTGGGCCACTGGATGAATGTTCCAATGGCATGTCCTAGAGTCACGATCTCGTCGTTGGGGGGCTTCGGTAGCGGGACCACCTCAAAATTGACATACACACCATCCACATTAACTTTTGCGAAGCCTGGCGCTAAAGCTTGACCGTGCACCATGGCCCCGATACCAGACGAATATGCCTGGCCCCAAGCAGCGTACAAGGGAATGGAGCCATATCTCACTTGGAGCCTGCACTTCGTAGGCTCCTACATAACGATACAAAATTAGCTACTCGAATAGGCCTACCAATGGAGCAAGCATTCGAGAGATAATAATTATTACCAGGATGTCGTCCACAGAAAATTTGGCCTGGGATTGCGTCGGATTCGACGCGCAGCTACTCGGACGGTTGGGCGGGCTGGCTAGCACAGGAGCGGCGGCAACGGCCTGCTGACTTTCTGTCTGTTTCCGCACCTCATCTCTGATTACAACAGCCAGCGAATCCAGTATCTCCTCTCTAAGAGATGCCTTGATCTCTTCTTGTAGCTGTGCGTCACGCTCGGCTTTGTTTCTCTTCCTACGCCGATACATGTCGGAGTCATCTTGGAAACCATGTTTCCAAGGAACGTAAAGCCCAAGGCCTCTCGTACGGCCCGGGTGCTCCTTGTTTCCCACGGCCACGGAGAGCATATCATTCTCCCTTGTTCCCTGGAATGATCCCAGGGTAGATTGAAAACTCAGCTCTTCCTGCAAGAGCACGACATGTCATTCCAATTCGTACGAAGTTGTGGAGTAATTACAAGCTACGTAGTTCGATCGATATCTTACCAGGCGCTCGGTCACTTGCTGGTCTGCAGAGTTTCGAAAGGTGACGTCCCCTGATGTCGTTGTAGATGACCTTGCTCTAATCCAATTTCGAGCGCGGTCATCCGGGATATTGGAAAACGGCGGGGCGATGTCCTGTGCAGCTGCCAGCTCATCCTCCTTCCTCCACTGCGGGATTTTACCCGCATACCCAACTGTGCCAAGTCTGTGAGGGTGTGTATTTTTTGCCTGGAGGGCCTTGTGCGCCACACTTGTGCTTTTGAAATCTTCGGTCGTTTTCATCGCCTTGAACTCTTCCCATTGTGGTTCTAGGAATGGGTATTTATGAACAGGCGTTTCGTCCGTCTCCATGTATTTCCTGACAAGCGTGCTCTTGAAGTTCTTCCACGCTTTGCACGCCGCTTTGTAGGTTTGTTGTTGCACAGCGTCCAGGTGTTCTTCCAAAAGGAGGTAACTCGTCAAATTGATTGTATTCCTCCTCGTCCACTACATTCTCCACTCCGACAATTCTCCTTTTTCCATGAAACACTACATGGCGTTTCTTATTTGCCGGGTCGGTTACATAGAAAACTTGAACAACTTGATTGGCGAGTACGAATGGTTCGTCTTTGTACCCGACACGTTGGAGGTCCACGGTCGTGACACCGTACTTCTCAACCTTCACTTGTGGGAGATGCACCCAACGGCAGCGAAATAAGGGGATCTTGAAAACCACATAGTCGAGCTCCCAAATCTCTTCTATGAAGCCATAGTACGAGTTTCTCGACCCATCGGTACTGAATGCATCTATGCGGACACCGCTGTTCTGGTTAGTGCTCTTGACATCCTGAGACTGCGTATAGAATGTGTACCCATTTATGTCATATCCTTGCCATGTCACAACTGTAAATGTCGGCCCTTTTGCCAACCATGTCAGCGTCTCACTCGGCGACCTCCTAGCGATTTGCTCCTTCAACCATTGGTTGAACCAACGGTTGTGTTGCCTCATGATCCAAACATCCGGCCGCTCCGGATTCTGTTGCCGAAGCACATCCTTGTGCTGGTCCACATAAGGGGCCACTTCAGTCATGTGTTGCAACACCGTGAAATGGGCTTGAGTATACGTGTCCATATCTGGAGTGATTGCTTTCCTTCCGATAGTTCCGAGACCCTTCAGCCTCCCCTCATGACGAGATTGAGGGACACCTATCGGTTGAATCTGAGCCATATAATCGACACAAAACTCAATGACCTCTTCGCTTGCATAACCTTCGACGATGCTGCCCTCCGGCCGAGAACGATTCCGTACATAGGTCTTGATAATTCCCATGAACCTTTCAAATGGGTACATGCTACGTAGGAATACGGGCCCGCACATTTTTATCTCCCACACAACGTGAACAATGAGATGGACCATGACATCGAAAAACGAAGGAGGGAAATACATTTCAAGGTGACATAGAGTCATCACCACCTCGTCCTGCAGGGCATCTAGTCCTTCGAGATCGATGACCTTCTGAGCAATTGTGTTAAAGAAATAACATAGCCTCATGATTGTCTCTCGGACTTTGATCGGCAAAATATTTCTAATTGCAATAGGGAGCATCTGTGTCATCAGCACATGACAATCATGAGACTTCATGCCATTTAACTTCAAATCCTGCATCGAAACAAGTTTCTTCACGTTGCCGGAGTAACCAGACGGAACTTTGACACCATGCAAGCAATGGCACAGTTCTATTTTCTCACCCTTGGACAGAGTGTAACACGCAGGGGGAAGGTACGTTCGTCCATTATCAGTGCGTGTCGGTGCTAACTCAGGCCTGATGTCCATATCAGCCAAGTCAAGCCGTGCGTTGACGCCGTCCTTTGTTTTATCACGGATGTTCAGTAAGAGACCAATCAAGCTGTCGCACACATTCTTTTCTACGTGCATGACGTCGATGCAGTGCCGAACATCTAGGTACTCCCAATAAGGTAAGTCCCAAAATATTGATCTCTTCTTCCAGGTGTTCTTCTCATGAGCCCTCAATTTACGTCCCTTTCCGAGGACAACATCTAAATCCTTAACCATATCATAAACCTCGTGTCCCCTTAAATGCCTTGGAGCTGAACTGTCTTCCTTCTCTCCGTCAAATTGTTTCTTCATCTTCCGGTATGGGTGAGCCCTCCGAAGGAACCGGCGGTGACGCATGTAGACGGTTTTGCGTGAGTGTCTCAGCCACACACTCTCGGTACCATCTAAACAGTGAGTACAAGCTTTGGCACCTTTTGTACTATGGCCCGATAGGTTACCAAGGGCAGGATAATCATTTATGGTGCAGAACAATAAGGAGCGCAGAGTGAAGTTCTCTCGTTTGTATGCATCCCATACCTGTACCCCTTCGTTCCATAGTACTTTTAGATCTTCCACCAACGGTCCTAGGAACACATTGAGATCATTCCCAGGTTGTTTTGGCCCTTGGATAAGTATCGACAGCAAAATGTACTTTCGCTTCATACACAACCAAGGAGGAAGGTTATAGATGCAGAGAGTCACGGGCCATGTGCTATGTCGGCTGCTCATGCTACTGGAAGGATTCATTCCATCTGTACTCAGTCCAAACCTTATATTCCTTGGTTCTGCACCGAACTCTGCAAAACTCCTATCGATGTTTCTCCACTGCGCGGAATCAGCAAGGTGTCTTATCATTCCATCCTTCTTGCGCTCCTCCGAGTGCCAACGCAGCAGTTTTGCCTCCTTTGGATTTGCAAAAAACCTTTTCAAACGGGGAATTATAGGAAAATACCATGTCACCTTAGCAGGAGGTCCTTTCTTCGCCTCTGTTCCCTCGCCATCATCTGATTGATTGTTACGTTTGTATCGGGATGCGTTGCACACCGGACATACATGCATGTTTGCATACTCTTTACGGTAGAGGATACAGTCGTTCGGGCATGCATGTATTCTTTCTACTTCCATTCCCAATGGACAAAGAACCTTCTTGGCTTTATACGTGGTTTTAGGCAACTCATTTCCCTCCGGAAGCATGTCCGCTAAAAGACCTAGCAGCGCCGTGAAACTCTTGTCGGACCAACCGTTGCTTACCTTCAATTTCAACAGTTCAAGCACGGCCGACAACCTCGTGTACTTGCAGCCCGTGTACAAAGGTTTCTCTGAGTCCTCCATCAAGCCATGGAATTTAACATACTCTCTCTCATCATAGTTCTCTTCTACATCGCGAAGCATATGATCCAGATTATCATCGTGCAACCTATCCGAATCCGAGCCACAATCGACATCAGCCGGCGGCATGTCATTCAGTTCACCGGCGATGTCATCCGGGGGCATATCATTCACTTCACCGGTGATGTCATCCGGCGGCATATGATCATTCACTTCGCCATGACTGGTCCAACACGTATAATCCTTTTTGAAACCCCTCCGAATCAAGTGCGATTCAATTTGCCCTCGGTTCTTAAACATCTTCAAATTCTCGCAGTCAGTGCATGGCAGCACATATATTCCACCCCCTTATTCAACATATCCTCCTCGACAGCTCTTATAAAAGCAGAAACGCCATTAATGTACTCTTCACTCACACGGCTCGCGGCATACATCCAGCTTCGGTCCTACGTTACGTACATATATAACAACTTAGTATTAAAATCTAGATTAACTAATTATAACTACATATATACCGGCCACATTTATTATATTGAGACTTAATTTGCTAGCTCAATTCATATTACAAACACAACAGCTATTATATAACCAACAATTTTGCAAATTAACCATCTTCAATAACCACTCATGGATTACTTAGACCTAAATTGTAATGCAATTAAAGAAAAAATAAATTTCATTACTAACCATATCTAGAGCAACCAGAAAAGTCTGAATCTTTCAAAGCTCAATCTCTGCCTCTTCCCACCAAATTAACTGGCCTGAAATCGCCTAGCTTCCTCCCGAGTGAAAAAGTGCGTAGCAGTGGCTAGATCTGGATCGAAATGAAGACAGATGCGGTCTGAACAGCGCAATAAATGCCTTAGCCATTATCACAGACGATTTTTAACTAAAAACCGTCTATGAATTATCACAGACGGTTTTTAATTAAAAACCGTCTGTGATAATCTGGGATTATCACAGACGATTTTTTATACAGACCGTCTGTGATACAAAAGTATCACAGACGGTTCATCGGTAATAACCGTCTGTGATAATCCATTTTCCCGCCACAAAAACCACAGACGGCCTCCAAATTATAACCGTCTGTAATAGTGCTCATCAGAGACGGTTTCACAAAACCGTCTGTGATGAGGCGTCTACTATTAGGCTTTCTGTAGTAGTGACCGGTCGAGTATTAATACATGCGTCATTGTTACGAGGGAAAACAATTTCGGACGATTTTCGCCGAATTTCGGTTTTCTTCGGCTGAGTCTGAAAAATTGCTAAATCGGTGAATTTTGGCTCGAATTTTACAGTTTAATTAAATTTCTTAACCAGTACAATGTAAAAAGTTCTTAGCTAGCCTATGGGTAAGGGATGAAAATTGGTGAGCACTAGATTTTGAGTTCGAACCTCAAAACCAACACTATTTTTTTATTTTTCCATTTATACTCACAAAATCATATTTAAAAATTAAAATTTTTGAATGAACTCTTTTTAAGATTTTCTGAATTTTTTGAATTTTATCAGTGGGGGACGAAAAAAACTCCGGAAAAGTTTTCCCTGATTTTAACTATGAATGCTAGCAAAATTTGGAAAAGCCTAAACTAGCTCACCACTTCTCTTAATTACTTAATAACTGACACATGTAAATTCGCTTTTGTATTTTATCAACCAACCTGTATAAATAGGCTGTTAAGGTATATATGTTCCTTTTATTTTAAAGATTAACCAACACTATTTTTATTTTTCCATTTCTACTCACAAAATCATATTTAAAAATTAAAAATTTTGAATGAACTCTTTTTTAAGATTTTCTGGATTTTTTGAATTTTATCAGTGGGGGACGGAAAAAACTCCAGAAAAGTTTTCCCTGATTTTAATTATGAATGCTAGCCAAATTTGGAAAAGCCTAAACTAGCTCAACACTTCTCTTAATTACTTAATAACTGACACATGTAAATTCTCTTTTGTTTTTTATCAACCAACCTGTATAAATAGGCGGTTAAGGTACATATGTTCCTTTTATTTCAAAGATTAACCAACACTATTTTTATTTTTCCATTTCTACTCACAAAATCATATTTAAAAATTAAAAATTTTGAATGAACTCTTTTTAAGATTTTCTGAATTTTTTTGAATTTTATCAGTGGGGGACGAAAAAAACTCCGGAAAAGTTTTCCCTGATTTTAACTATGAATGCTAGCAAAATTTGGAAAAGCCTAAACTAGCTCAACACTTCTCTTAATTACTTAATAACTGACACATGTAAATTCTCTTTTGTTTTTTTTATCAACCAACCTGTATAAATAGGCGGTTAAGGTATATATGTTCCTTTTATTTTAAAGATTAGGAGCATGCTGTTCCTACGCTTTCCTTTTACTGGTCAAAATTATTAGCTTTTTTTTTCTAAATCCAAAGATCGTATATACTTGCATCGTGACTGTCATTTTCCCCGTAAAGTATTAGCCGTACGTCTTTTTTTCTGTTCGTTATAGGTAATTTATAAAATTATCCTTCTAGAAGTCCGAAGAATGGATGAGAGATTGGGTCAATACACTTAAGAAGGAAGTGTTGGAAACGTGGGTAATATTTTAATTCCAAATTTTACTACGAGACAAATATAATAAACTAGTGATGTAAAGTTTACTACTACCAACATGCTACTCATCATATTTCAGAATATACTCAAGAAACATATAGTAACTAAGCCGTACGTGCGCGCGAACGATTTACTTGTTAGCCTGATGAAGAACAGGAAGCCGCGCAGGCTTAACGCAGTGCAGAACGTAGATGTTGCAGTGCAGTGAGCGGTCGTGCAGATGCGCTGCACAGAAACCTTATTGCCTCCCCGTGTAGGTACTCTCTGCAGCAACGGTTTGGTGATAGCCGCTCTCCCTCCTTTTAGGTGCACGCCGGGAAGAAAGGTCGACGAGGTTCAGACAACACAGCACAACAGAGCAGAAAGTAGGGGAAGAATGGAGGTGCAAAATTCTATCTTTTTTCCTGGACGTCTCTAGGCCCTTTTAAGGGCGCTGCAGTTATTCACTAGTAACTGTTGCGATTTAAACAACATTACGCCCTGAAGAGAGTGGAGGCATTACATTATATGTCAGAGTACGAAAAAGAGCAAATGTACAATCCCCCCATACTCGAGCTTGCAAGGCTAGATTTTAACCTTCTGCAACAACTTCACTTGAAGGAGCTCAAGGCTATTTCTCAGTAAGTCTTCAGTATAGAATGAAAAGTACTGTGAATGCCATGCCACCCTCATTCTTCGAAACATAGTTCATTACGCACTACTACAGAAAGCCTAATACTAAACGCTAAATCATAGACGGTTTGATAAAACCGTCTGTAACCAACAATAACACAGACAATTTTAATTTGGACACCGTCTGTATTGATGGCGTCGAAGAAAATGAGTATCACAGACGGTTCTTACCGATGAACCGTCTGTGATATTCCAGTATCACAAATGGTTTTTATTTAAAACCGTCTGTGATAATCTGGCATTCTAAAAATCGTCTGTGATAATCTGGAATTATCACAGACGGTTTTTCTGCTACATATTTATTGCGCCGCTCAGAACCGCATCTGTCTTCATTTCGATCCAGATCTAGCCGGTGCTGCACTCTTTCGTTTAGGAGGCAAGCTAGGCGATTTCAGGCCAATTAATTTGGTGGGAGGAGGCAGAGATTGAACTTTGAAAATTCATACATTCCTGGTTGCTCTAGATATGGTTAGCAATGAAATTTATTTTTATTTGCATTACAATTTAGATCTAAGTTTTGGTGAGTGCTATTTAAGATGGTTTGCATCTACTTGACCATACATGATCAGTTTCCGTCATGTGAGAGGCCAAATTTGTCAAAATTGTTGGTTATATACCTTCAGCGATCGCTGAGGAAATAGCTGTTGTGTTTATAATATGAATTAAACTAGCAAAGCCTCAATGCATGTGGTATATATGTAGTAATAATTAATTAATTTAATTTTTAATACTAAGTTGTTATATATATACATAACGTAGGACCGAAGCTGGATGTATGCCGCGACCTATGTGAGTGAAGAGTACATTAATGGCGTTCTACTTTTACAAGAGCTGCCGATGAGGATATGTTGAATAAGGGAGTGAAATATATGTACTGTCCATGCACTAACTGCGAGAATTTAAAGATGTTTAAGAACCGAGAGCAAATTGAAGCGCACTTGATTTGGAGGGGTTTCAAAAAGGGTTATATGTGTTGGACCAGTCATGGTGAAGTCAATGATATGCCGCCGGATAACATCGCCGGTGAAGTGAATGATATGCCGCCAGATGACATCACCGGTGAAGTGAATGATATACCGCCGGATGATGTCGATTGTTGTTTGGATTCGGATAGGTTGCACGATGACAATCTGGATCAGATGCTTCGCGATGTAGAAGAGAACTATGATGAGAGAGGGTATGTTAAATTCTGGGGCTTGATTGAGGACTCGGAGAAACCTTTGTTCACGTGCTGCAGGTCAAAGTATACGAGGTTGTCGACCATGCTTGAACTGTTGAAATTGAAGGTAAGCAACGGTTGGTTCGACAAGAGCTTCACGACGCTGCTAGGTCTTTTAGCCGAAGTAGGAAGATCAAAGCCGATGAGATGAGATGAAATTGTATCGGAGTAGGAAGAGAACCAAAGCCGAGCGTGAGGCACGGCTACGAGAGGAGATCAAGGCATCTCTTAGAGAGGAGTTGGCTAATTATGTTAGAGATGAGATGCGAAGATTTATAGAAAATCAGCAGGCCGCTGCCGCCTCTCCTGTGCTAGCTAGCCCGCCCAACCGTCGAAGTAGTTGCGCGTCCAATTCTACGACGGAAAGTGAGGCCAGATTTCCTGTGGACGACATCCTGGTAATAATTATTATCTCTGGAATGCTCGATCCGTTGATTAGCCTATTAAAGTAGCTAATTTTGTATCGTTATGTACGAGGCTACGAAGTGCACGCTCCAAGTGAGATATGCCTCCGTTCCCTTGTGCGCTGCTTTGGGCCAGGCATATCCGTCTGGTCCTGGGTCCATGGTGCACCGTACAACTTTAGCACCAGGCTTCAAAAAAGTTCATGTGGATGGTGTGCATGCCAATTTTGAGGTCGTCCCACTACCGATGCCCCCGAACGACGAGATCGTGAATCTAGGGCAAACCATTAAAACATTCATCCAGTTGCCCAAAAGTGACATCTCCCTGAAGGCTTCACCGGTGGCAGGACCACAAGGGCAGTCCGAACCAGAGCTACATACACTGATGCCATCTCCACAAGGCCTATTTCCACCACCGCTACCTGCACCGATGCTATCTACACGGGTGCTATTCTCGTCAAAGCAACTTACACCGGTGGTACCTTTACAGTCGATTACCGTGAAGTCGACCTACAAGCGAGGCAAGGCCAAACCAAAGAAGACAGATGATGATATCCCCTACCTGCCATTGGCCTGCAAATTTGTGCTAGGAGAGCCGATGATGGTCCTAGAAGAGCTCATAACCCTAGGATTTGCTTGCCAGATATTACACTATTGGTATATGGAACAGGCCAATAAGCCACTGGCAGAACGGCGCTCAAGTATCACTGTCAAATTCAGGCCGGATCATTTGCAGCACAACATTCAAGAATGTGTCTTCATGGTGACCTTTGAGGATTTATTTGATCTTTTCAATCTCAAGGCTCTCGACGCCTCACTCGTTCGATGCTGGATGCTGTAAGTGTGTACAATCACAGTCTCCGTTCATGTAATACCGATATATGTCATATAATTTGTTGCTTTTCTATGTATATATATAGATACATGGTGGCTGAAGCTAGATCATCCAAATCACCAATTGGTTTCCTGTACCCACGCTTGGTCACCATGGATACCATTAGCGAGGATGCATCCTTCATCCAGAACTATTTTACAACAACATTGTTGGCTCACGTGATAAGGAATTTGTTCTTATGCCATACAATGAGCGGTTCCATTGGATTTTAATTGTAATTATACCAAAATGGAACAAGGCTATATACCTTGATTCTCTAAGTAAGAACAAAACTGACTACATAGTTGTCGTCCAATTACTCGATAGGTAAGTACATTTTCTCCATACATAACTATATTGTACTCTTTTTTTCCTTTCAAATGACTAAGCTAACTTTTTTGAATCACGAAGGTCGTTCGCCACGTATGTTGCACAGACACGTGGCTCGACGGAAGGGGCCAAGCCCTTGCAACACGTTCGAAATTTTTGGGTATTCGCTAGTACACATTAATTAATCCTATACAATACTTGGTATTAATGTATTTTGAATTAACACATTCTATTTTTTGCAGTGCCACCAGCAGCTGCCGGGCAACACATGTGGATTCTACGTTTGCCATCATATGAGACTACTCCTCGATTCCTCGAAGATCACCAATTCTAAGGTTGGTCAATCTTCCCACATTTATTTCATACTTATAAGGTTATATATGTACGCACATTGATATTCCTATCGACAGGCTATGCCCATCTCTACAACTGCATTGAAACAGCCGGACCTTGCACAAATTCGAGGACAGTGCGCGTTCTTTTTTAACCGTCTGTAATAAGGTTTTCTATAGTAGTGACGATAACTTATTACCACAGTTACCGTTTGCAATAGTTTATTACGAACAAAGCAAAAGCCGTTTCAATGTCCATATTACCAATATGATATATTTTGTGGTGGTATATGCGTTGTGCAACAATATGAAATGCTGCAACAGTGTACTGTTACCAGAGTGAAAATCGTCGCAATATGATGTATTACCATGCACTACTACAGAAAGACTAATACTAGACGGCCAATCACAGACGGTTTTGTTAAACCGTCTGTGATCGACACTAACACAGACGGTTTTAATTTGGACACCGTCTGTGTTGGTGGCGTCGGAGAAAACGAGTATCACAGATGGTTCTTACCGATGAACCGTCTGTGCTACTTTAGTATCACAGACGGTTTGTGTTAAAAACCGTCTGTGATAATATGGAATTATCACAGATGGTTGTTAATAAAAAATCATGTGTGCTAATCCCAGGATTATCGCAGATGGTTTTTTATTAAAAACCGTCTGTGATAATGATGCTACGCATTTATTGCGCTGCTCAGAACCGCATATGTCTTCATTTCGATCCAGATCTAGCTGGTGCTTTACTCTTTCGCTCAGGAGGCAAGCTAGGCGATTTCAGGAGGCAGAGATTGAGCTTTGAAGATTCATACTTTCATGGTTGCTCTAGATATGGTTAGTAATGAAATTTATTTTTCTTTGCATTTACAATTTAGATGTAAGTAATTGGTGAGTGTTATTGAAGATGGTTTGCAAAATTGTTGGTTATATAATAGCTGTTGTGTTTATAATATGAATTAAGCTAGCAAAGCCTGAAAGCATGTGGTATATATATACGTAGTAATAATTAAAAAATTTAATTTTTAATACTAAGTTGTTATATATATACATAACGTAGGACCGAAGCTGGATGTATGCCGCGAGCCGTGTGAGTGAAGAGTATATTAATGGCGTGTCTACTTTTGCAAGAGCTGCCGAGGAGGATATGCTGAATAAGGGGGTGGAATATATGTACTGTCCACGCACTGACTGCGATAATTTAAAGATGTTTAAGAACCGAGGGCAAATTGAAGCGCACTTGATTAGGAGGGGTTTTAAAAAGGGTTATACGTGTTGGACCAGTCATGGCGAAGTCAATGATCATTTGCCGCCGGATGACATTGCTGGTGAAGTGCATGATATGCCGCCAGATGACATCGCCGGTGAAGTGAATGACATGCCGCCGGATGATGTCGATTGTGGTTCAGATTTCGATAGGTTGCACGATGACAATCTGGACCAGATGCTTCGCGATGTAGAAAAGAACTATGATGAGAGAGAGTATGTTAAATTCCGAGGCTTGATGGAGGACTCGGAGAAACCTTTGTTCACGTGCTGCAGGTCAAAGTACACGAGGTTGTCGGCCGTGCTTGAACTGTTGAAATTGAAGGCAAGCAACGGTTGGTCCGACAAGAGTTTCACAGCGCTGCTAGGTCTTTTAGCGGACATGCTTCCGGAGGGAAATGAGTTGCCTAAAACCACGTATAAAGCCAAGAAGGTTCTTTGTCCGTTGGGAGTGGAAGTAGAAAGAATACATGCATGTCCGAACGACTGTATGCTGTACCGTATAGAGTATGACGGCGAGGGAACAGAGGCGAAGAAAGGACCTCCTGCTAAGGTGGTATGGTAGTTTCCTATAATTCCCCGTTTGAAAAGGTTTTTTGCAAATCCAAAGGAGGCAAAACTGCTGCGTTGGCACTCGGAGGAGCGCAAGAAGGATGGAATGCTAAGACACCTTGCTGATTCCGCCCAGTGGAGAAACATCGATAGGAGTTTCGCAGACTTCAGTGCAGAACTAAGGAATATAAGGTTTGGACTGAGTACCGATGGAATGAATCCTTTCAGTAGCATGAGCAGCTGACATAGCACATGGCCCGTGACTCTCTGCATCTATAACCTTCCTCCTTGGTTGTGTATGAAGTGAAAGTATATTTTGCTGTCGATACTTATCCAAGGGCCAAAGCAACCAGGGAATGATATCGATGTGTACCTAGCACCGTTGGTGGAAGATCTAAAAGTACTGTGGAACGAAGGGGTACAGGTATGGGATGCATACAAACGAGAGAACTTCACTTTGCGCTCCTTATTGTTCTGCACCATAAATGATTATCCTGCCCTTGCTAACCTATCGGGCCAGAGTACAAAAGGTGCCAAAGCTTGTACCCACTGTTTAGATGATACCGAGAGTGTGTGGCTGAGACAATCACGCAAAACGGTCTACATGCGTCACCGCCGGTTCCTTCGGAGGGCTCACCCATACCGCAAGATGAAGAAACAATTTGACGGAGAGAAGGAAGACGGTTCAGCTCCAAGGAATTTAAGAGGACACGAGATTTATGATATGGTTAAGGATTTAGATGTTGTCCTCAGAAAGGGACGTAAATTGAGGGCTCATGAGAAGAGCACCTGGAAGAAGAGATCAATATTTTGGGACTTACCTTATTGGGAGTACCTAGATGTTCGACACTGCATCGACGTCATGCACATAGAAAAGAATGTATGTGACAGCTTGATTGGTCTCTTATTGAACATTCGTGACAAAACAAAGGACGACATCAATGCATGCTTGACTTGGCTGATATGGACATCAGACCTAAGTTAGCACCGATAATAACAGATAATGGACGAACGTACCTTCCCACTGCGTGTTACACTCTGTCGAAGGCCGAGAAAACAGAACTGTGCCAGTGCTTGTGTGGGGTGAAAGTTCTGTCTGGTTACTCCGGCAATGTGAAGAAACTTGTTTCGATGCAAGATTTGAAGTTAAATGGCATGAAGTCTCATGATTGTCATTTGCTGATGACACAGATGCTCCCTATTGCAATTAGAAATATTTTGCCGATCAAAGTTCGAGAGACAATCATGAAGCTATGTTATTTCTTTAACACAATTGCTCAGAAGGTCATCGATCCCGAAAGACTAGATGCTCTGCAGGACGAGGTGGTGATGACTCTATGTCATCTTGAAATGCATTTCCCTCCTTCGTTTTTCGATATCATGGTCCATCTCATTGTTCATGTTGTGTGGGAGATAAAAATATGCGGGCCCATATTCCTACGTAGCATGTACCCATTTGAGAGGTTCATGGGAATTCTCAAGTCCTACGTACGGAATCGATCTCGGCCGGAGGGCAGCATCGTCGAAGGTTATGCAAGCGAAGAGGTCATTGAGTTTTGTGTCGATTATATGGCTCAGACTCAACCGATAGGTGTGCCTCAATCTCATCATGAGGGGAGGCTGAAGGGTATCGGAACTATCGGAAGTTAAGCAATCACTGCAGATATTGACACATATACTCAAGCCCATTTCACGGTCTTGCAACACATGACTGAAGTGGCGCCTTATGTCGACCAGCACAAGGATGTGCTTCAGCAACAGAATCCGGAGCGGCCGGATGTTTGGATCATGAGGCAACACAACAGTCGGTTCAACCAATGGTTGAAGGAGCAAATCGCTAGGAGCTTGCCAAGTGAGATGCTGACATGGTTGGTAAAAGAGCCAACATTTACAGTTGTGACATGGCAAGGATATGACATAAATGGATACACATTTCAGCTATTTCAAGCGTTGCAAAAGTGCCTTTCCCTTGCAGCAAATCGATACCTCCAGGATAAACTCTAAACTAATATATGGTTTCTGTGCTACTCATGACATCTAAAAATCCATAGAAAAGACTGAGTTATGTATGGAGGAAGTGAGTTTACCTGTTAATTACTTCTTGCACACGACTGAAGTCGTGGTTGCTCTTAATTAAGTAGGGAATCAAGGTATATTACCTTGCTCCACTTTGGTATAATCACAATCGAAATCTAGTGATGCCTAGTCATGTGTGTCACCATAGTGATTAATCTTACATTCATGCTGCATGTAAAGTACAAATGAAACATATGTGTGGCAACTAGTGAAGCACTTACCCTTGGTTGAAGGGTAGCATGACGTACTCCTTGTCGCTCTGAGCAATCAATCCCCTCGTTATGTAACCTTGCACGAAGGATGCATCTTCGTTGATAGATTGCTCGGAGACTAAGTGAGGGTCGAGGAAACCCACCGGTTGTCGCGATCGCCGGACTTGTTGGATCATGTATCTATACATAAAGAAATAGTAATGACATTTATCTGTATAACATGAATGTAGAACTTCATTATACAGTACACTTACAGTGTCCAGCATCGTAGAAGTGAGGCGTCGAGTTCGTCGAGATTGAATAGTAAGAATAAGTCTTCGAATGTCACGACAATGTAGCCCGAGTCGTGGAGGAAATGTGTCTCCTTATATTTCAGAGTGAATGCACTCTGCCCGTTTGGCTTCATGTTGGACTTCTCCATGTACCAGGCATGTTGCAAACCAAACCAAGCCGGGGTAATTGTGAGTCGGGCACCAACGACACTCCTAGAATGAGCTTCCATGGCACGGGACACGGCTTAATTTTCTTTGCATGAGCCTTGGAGCCTCGCTTATGATATGTTTTCGGTGGCGTCTCGGCGGGGGCTGATGCAACAGGCTTCACTAGATTTGGAGGTGGAGGTGGAGGTGGAGCCACCGGAGCCTATGTGACAGGTCCAGGGCGATGTCCCTCTTGGGCCACTGGATGTGGAGATCGTGGCACGGGCAAGTCGAGGGTGATGTCCCTCTTGGGCCACTGAATGAATGTGTGGACGGCATCCCCTAATGTCTGAATCTCTTCGTTTGGGGGCTTCTCAAGAGGGACGGTCTTAAAAATATCATTAATCATGTCCACTTGGACCTTTATGAAATCGGTGTCTACTTGTACACCATGCACCAGCATCCCTGGCAGCAATGAATACGCCATCCCGCGGCCAGCGTCAACGAGAATAGAGCCAACAAGCCTGACTCTGAGGATGCAAGGCATGGGCTCCTACATAACGACAAAAGATGAGTTAAGGCATCCATTAGAGAGATCTATATACCATTCTAAAGAGGTACATTACATGAATGTCATTGATAGGCAAGCGGATGTCGCTATGTTCATAAATTGGTGTGGACGTGTAGCTACTGCGACGTTGAGGGGGACTGGGTACCGTAGTAGTAGGGGAGGGTTGCGATTGGTTGCGGACTTGTCTCAGTTCTTCCCTCAATGAATCTATCTCTCCTCGAAGTGGGCAGTCTGCTCTTGAAGTGAGGCAGATAGTTGTTCCTCAAGTTGAGCACAAAGCTCCTGTTTTATTTGTACGTTGCGGTACGCCTTGGATCTCTTCCTACTCCTATATGTCTCGGAGTAATCTGGAAATCCGTGCCTCCAAGATACGTAAACCCCCAAGCCTCGTGTTCGACCTGGGTGCTCCTTGTCTCTCAAGGCCTGTAATAGTAAATCTCTCTCCGTATATTCTTCAAAGGAGCCACGAGAAGATTCGGTAGTCAATGATTGCTGCAATAGGCAATTAATCATGTTATTTTTGAACCCATGAAGTTCAAGAGGTGTTAACAACTATGTAGTTTAACATATTTTACCAGGCGTTGGGACATTTCCTCATCTGTGGGGTTTTTGAAAGAGACACCCGAAGATGTGGTTGATGACCTCGCTCTTAACCAGTTTCGAGCGCGCTCGTTTGCAATCCCGGCAAATGGCGAGGAGGCCTCCGATTGGATTGCGACCTCGTCCTGCATCCTCCACTGCGGGATTTTACCCACGTGCCCAGCGGTGCCGAGTCTGTGAGGGTGAGTGTTTTGTGACTGGAGAGCCTTGTACGCCGCACTTTGTTGTTGAAATTCAGTCGTTGTCTTCATCTGCACAAAGGCCTCCCATGTTTTCGGCGACACGAAAGGATACTTCGTGAAGGGCGTGAGATCCTTGGCCACGTAACGCGTCACAAGATTGCTCTTAAAATTCTTCCATGCTTTTCCCATTGCGAGGAGCGCCTACCGTTGCATGAGTCCCTGTACTTCTACTAGGATCTCAAACGAATTTGTAATTTCCTCCCATAGCTGATTTTTGTGATCCTTTGTCAAATCTTTCCAGCTTGCTATGGTGATGGGGACCCGTTGCCTTCCAATTATCCCGCAGGTAGTCCGAAATGATGACACTGCTTTCATTGGTTGCAGAGGGACCCTATCCGGAGAGACCACCGTGATGGTCATTCGGCCCTCTGGCCTTTTCGATACTCCTCGGCCACGCTGAGTTTTTCCATTCTTGGGAGCGTGAGACCCAGATGACGACGACGAAGACTGTGTGGACGCCATCTATCTTCTAAGAAAAAACTAACTGCGGTGAGCTATGGGCCTTCCAAATAGACTTTGTAGCTAATATTATTACTACAAGGTCCCTTGCTTCATTGAACCGGATACACTAGAGTGCGTCACTTGCTTCATGCCCTTTGAAGGTCTATGTGGCATATATTATTACTACAAGGTCCCTAAACAAAGTTCTATGAAGCAAATGACACAAACCAGTGTATCAAGTTCATTGAACCAGATACACTGGAGTGTATCACTTGCTTTATGCCCTTTGAAGGTCTATGTGGCATATATTATTACTACAAGGTCCCTAAACAAAGTTTTATGAAGCAAATGACACAAACCAGTGTATCAAGTTCATTGAACCGGATACACTGGAGTGTGTCACTTGCTTCATGCCCTTTGAAGGTCTATGTGGCATATATTATTACTACAAGGTCCCTAAACAAAGTTCTATGAAGTAAATGACACAAACCAGTGTATCAAGTTAATTGAACAAGATACACTGGAGTGCGTCACTTGCTTCCTGCCCTTTGACAAAGTTCTAAAGATTGACTAATTGCAGTGAGCTATGCGCCTTGCAAATAGACCTTGCAAAGGTCTATGTGGCATATATTAAAAATTTAGCAAGCTAACATATGAAGCATATATCATAAAGTACTAATAAAGTATATATCATAAAGCTAACATGTGAAGTATATAACATAAAATACATGTGCAGCATATATCATAAAGCTAACATGTGAAGCATATATCATAAAATACATGTCAAGCATATGAGAAAAGCATGGAAAAGCGTCGGGAGGGACTGGCGGCGGGAGGGAGTGGCGTCGGGAGGGAGCGGCGTCGGAGTGGCATCGGGAGGGACCGGCGGCGGGAGCGAGGGGCGTCGGGAGGGACAGGCGGCGGCGTCGGGAGGGAACGGCGACGGGAGGGAGCAAAACCTAGCTAGCAGGGGCGCTGGAGACTAGAGAGTGCGCGAGTGCGGACTCCGCAGACCTAGCTGCGGGTATTTATAGAATTATAGGGAAACTATCACAGACGGTTCCTTAAACGAACCGTCTGTGATAGTTGCATCACATACGGTTCTATAAATATAATCATCTGTGATATTCATATTATCACAGACGGTTCTATTTATATAACCGTCTGTGATATGCATATTATCACAGACAGTTTCTTCCGATAAACCGCCTGTGATAGTTGCCTCCTGTGTCATTTTACAATTACAATGGAATATATTTACATTTATGAAAAACGCAAGCATAACCATAAATATAACTATTTCTTAGTTCCTGAGTCATTTTACTATTACAATGGAACATAGTTACATTTATGAAAAACGCAAGCATAACCATAAATATAACTATTTCTTAGTTCCTGAGTAATTTTACAATTACAATGGAACATAGTTACATTATTACACTTGGCTATTTCATTTTAAATAAAGCCCTTCACGATGATCGACACACATATAGCTTGCTTCATCGCCTTGTTCTTCCTCTAGCCTGATGTCGTCTCCGAATGGAGGCAAATCATCAAATTGATTGCACTCTTCCTCATCCACAACATTCTCAACTCCGACAATCCTTCTTTTTCCCTGAAGAACTACATGGCGCTTCTTATTTGCCGGGTCAGTTACATAAAATACTTGAACAACTTGCCTCGCGAGTACGAATGGTTCATCTTTGTATCCTACACATTCGAGGTCCACGGTAGTGACATCGTACTTGTCGACCTTTACACCCCGTGGGAGTTGGACCCAACGGCACCGAAATAGAGGAATCTTGAAAATTACATAGTCAAGCTCCCAAATCTCCTCTACAAGCCCGTAGAACGAACTTGGGCCAGCGGTACTAACGTGCGCATCATAGGCATCTATGCGGACACCTGAGTTCTACACTGTGCTCTTTCTATCCTGATCTGTTGTATAAAATGTGTAGCCATTAATGTCGTATCCTTGCTATGTCACAATTGTAAATTTTGGCCCTTTTGCCAACCATTGTAGTGTTTCACTTGACGACCTCCTAGTCAATTGCGCCTTCAACCATTCGTTGAACTGACGGTTGTGTTGTCTCGTGATCCAAACTTCTGACTGGCCTGCATTCTCTTGACGTAGCATGTCCTTGTGCTCTTCAATATATGGGGTCACTTCAGTCATGTGTTGTAAAACCATGAAATGGGCTTGAGCATACGTATTTTGGTCCGGAGTTATTGCTTTCCTTCCGATAGTCCCGATACCATCTAGCCTCTCCTCGTGACGAGATAGAGGTACACCTATCGGCTTGACCTGAGCCATATAGCCGATGCAGAATTCAATGACCTCTTCTGTTGTATAACCTTCGATGATGCTACCCTCCGGTCGAGATCGATTGCGTATATAGGACTTCAGAATTCCTATGTACCTCTCGAAAGGGTACATATGACGTAGAAACATGGGGCCGCATATTTTTATCTCTTTCACAAGGTAGACAATGAGATGGACCATGATATCAAAAATGATGGAGGGAAATACATCTCTAGATGACATAGAGTTGTCACCACCTCGGTTTGCAGAGCATCTAGTCCATCGGGATCAATGACCTTCTGAGCAATTGCGTTGAAGAAATAACATAGCCTTATGATTGTCACTCGAACCTTGTTCGGCAAAATACTTCTAATTGCAACAGGTAGCATTTGTGTCATTAGCACATGACAGTCGTGAGACTTCATGCCAATTAATTTCAAATGTTCCATGGAAACAAGTTTCTTCATGCTGGTGGAGTGACCGGATGGAACTTTCACACCATGTAAGGACTGGCACAGTTTAGTTCTCTCAAACTTAGACAGAGTGTAGCAAGCTGGGGGAAGGTACGTCCGGCCTTTATCGGTCTCTATCGGTGCTAACTCGGTCCTGATGTTCATAGCGACCAAGTCACGCCTTGCGTTAACAGCATCCTTTGTTTTATCAGGAATGTTCAGTAAGAGACCAATCAAACTGTCACATACATTCTACTCTACGTGCATGACATCGATGCAATTGCGAACTTCTAAGTGCTCCCAATAACGCAAGTCCCAAAATATTGACCTCTTTTTCCACATGTTCTTCCTCAATTTACGTCCCTTTCCAAGCACAATGTTTATATCCTTGACCATATCATACACCTCTTTCCCGCTAAAAGGTCTTGGTACTGAGTCATCGTCTTTTTTTTTCATCAAATTGTTTCTTCATCTTGCGGTATGAGTGATACTTTGGAAGGAACCTACGGTGACGCATGTACACAATTTTGCGCGAGTTGTTTAACCACACACTCTCGGTATAATCTAAGCAATGTGGACACGCTTTGGCTCCTTTTGTACTCAACCCTGATAGGTTACCAAGGGCAGAAAAATCATTAATGGTGCAGAACAACATGGCACGTAGAGTGAAGTTCTCTCGTTTGTCCGCATCACATACATGTACCCCTTCGTTCCACAGTATTGCAAGATCTTCCACCAATGGTGCTAGGAACACATCAATATCGTTGCCAAGTTGCTTCGGCCTTAGATAAGTAGTGACATCAAAATATACTTCCGCTTCATACACAGCCAGGGGGAAGGTTGTACATGCACAGAGTCACGGGCCAGGTGCTATGTCGGCTGCTCATGTTACCAAAAGGATTCATTCCATCTGTACTCAACCCAAACCTTATATTTCTCGGTTCCACACCAAAATCTACAAATATCCTATCGATGTTCCTCCACTGGGTAGAATCAGCAACATGTCTTATCATTCCGTCTTTCTTACGCTGCTCCCAGTGCCAACGCATCAATCTTGCATCCTTGCGGTTTGCAAATAAATGCTTCAAACGGGGGATTACAGGAAGATACCACAACACCTTAGCAGGAGGTCCTTGCTTCACCTTGATGCCCTTCGATCATCAGAGTCATTTTTACGCTTGTATCGGGATGCTTTGCACACCGGATAAACATGTAAGCTAGCATACTCTTTACGGTACAGCATACAATCATTCGGACATGCATGTATTCTTTCTACTTCCAATCCTAATGGACAAAGAATCTTCTTGGCTTGGTAGGTGGTTCTCGGCAACACATTTCCATTTGGAAGCATGTCTGCTAGGAGACTTAACAATGCCGTGAAACTCTTGTCGAACCAACCATTGCTTGCTTTAATTTCAGCAGTTCTAGAACTGATGACAACCTCGTGTATTGTGGTTTGTAGCCCGGGAACAAAGGTTTCTCCGAGTCCTCCATCAAGCCCTCGAATTTACCAAACTCTCTCTCTCACTATAGTTCCCTTCGGTATCACGTAACATCTGATCCAGATTGTCATCCTGCGACCTATCCTCACGATCAAAAGAACAGTCCACAACAGCTGGCATATCGTTGTCTCCCTTGACTGTGTCATAACTACCTTCTTGCGTACTCTTCTCTTCACCGTGACTGGTCCAACATTTGTACCCTTTTCTAAAACCCCTTCGAATCAAGTGAGCTTCGATCTGCGCTGAGTTGCTAAACATCTTGAGATTATCACAATCAATACATGGACAATACATATATTGCATCCCCTTCTTCAACATATCCAGCTCGGCTGCTCTTGTAAAAGCAGACACGCCATTAATGTACTCTTCACTCACACGGTTCTCAATGTACATCCAGCTTTGGTCCATCTACGCTACACAAGTAACAAATGGGTGTCAAAAATAATTATTAAACCTAGCTATCATCTCCGGCCTTCAATTACTAAAACATGCATGCATGTAAGTTATTAAAAGTAATTGAGTACTAACCTCTTATCAGATCACTAAGAAGACGGCGATATGTTTTCACCCCGAACTCCCTAAAGCCGGCCGCCTTGCTCCACCGATGCAATGCAATGAATGAATGAAGACAGATCTGGGTCGATATCGAGCAAGTACGCTTAGTAATTAATAGTGCAGAATATCAAAGATGGTTCAAACCACAAACGGTCTGTGAAACCAATATATCACAGATGGTTCGTGTTAATAACCGTCTGTGAATTATCACAGACGGTTATTAATACGAACCGTCTGTGATGTCCACAATATCACAGACGGTTCGTATTAATAACTGTCTGTGATAGTCCTACATTATCATAGACGGTTATTAACACGAACCGTCTGTGATGTCCATAATATCACAGACGGTTCGTAATACCAACCGTCTGTGATTGGTGCGTATCACAGACGGTTCCTATATAGAACCGTCTGTGATAGCCCTTTACAGACGGTTCATACCACAAACCGTTTGTGATAGTTCACTCGATAACTTAAATTTTTTCCCTTTTTTGTCTAGCCTCAAGAAATCAAATAATGTACCCATGGCCTTCCAAAACAAGCAAATAGAGACGCAAGCACAACAACACATTCATATCTATTACAACGGAGGCGCTAGCTCACGGTAGTAGTCAGCATTGTGGAGGAACAAGCAAATGCAGAGGCAAGCATAACAACACATTCAGATCTATTATAGGATAACAAGCTAACGAACCCTTCATGGCACGACGGTGATGTTGAACAAGACACACTTACGACACTTACGGCAAGAGTGTGTTGTCCAACGTCCCGCCGTGCCGCGACGGAGGCGCTAGCTCACAGTGGAGGGGAGATGCATGTAGGAAGCTAGCTAGGTAGTGGATGAACTCACGCGTGACTAGTACCGGTGGAAAGGTAGATGGGGTTATTAATAAGGGCCGAGCCGTGGGAGGAACTGCTGCCTGCCATTCGATGTGGAGAGAATGGACGGGTGAGATCGAAATCCTGGGTATACGCCAATTATTGGTAACATTTGATTATCATAGACGGCTATTAACACGAACTGCCTGTGATGTCCATAATATCATAGACGGTTCGTAATACCAACCGCCTGTGGTTGGTGCATATCACAGACGGTTCCTATATAGAACCGTCTGTGATAGCCCTTCACAGACGGTTCATACCACAAACCGTCTGTGATAGTTCACTCGATAACTTAAATTTTTTTCCCCTTTTTTGTCTAGCCTCAAGAAATTAAATAATGTACCCATGGCCTTCGAAAACAAGCAAATAGAGACGCAAGCACAACAACACATTCAGATCTATTACAGCTAACGAACCCTTCGTGGCATGACGGTCACACTAAACAAGACACACTTACGACACTTATGGTAATAGTGTGTTGCTTAGTATGCCGCCGTGCCACAACAGAGGCGCTAACTCACGGCAGTAGTCGGCGTTGTGGAGGAACAAGCAAATGCAGAGGCAAGCACAACAACACATTCAGATCTATTACAGGATAAATCATGGCACGACGGTGACGTTGAAGACACACTTACGACACTTACGACAAGAGTGTGTTGTCCAGCGTCCCGCCGTGCCGCGACGGAGGCGCTAGCTCACAGCGGAGGGGACATGCATGCAGGAAGCTAGCTAGGTAGTGGATGAACTCACGCGTGAGTAGTACTGGTGGAAAGGTAGATGGGGTTATTAATAAGGGCCGAGCCGTGGGAGGAACTGTTGCCAGCCATTCGATGTGGAGAGAATGGACAGGTGAGATCGAAATCCTGGGTATACGCCAATTATTGGTAACATTTGATTATCACAGACGGTTATTAACACGAATCGTCTGTGATGTCCATAATATCACAAACGGTTTGTAATACTAACCGTCTGTCATTGTGCTTATCACAGACGGTTCGTATATAGAATTGTCTGTGATAGACCTTCACAGACGGTTTATACCACAAACCGTCTGTGATAGATCACTCTATACGTCAAAATTTTCAGTTTTTTTGGCTAGCCTCAAGAAATTAAATAATGTCCCATGGTCTTTGAAAACAAGCAAATACAGACGCAAGCACAACAACACATTCAAATCTATTACAGCTAACGAGCCCTTCGTGGTACGACATTGAAGTTAAACAAGACACCCTTACGACACTTACGGCAAGAGTGTGTTGTCTAGCTTCTCGCCATGCCACAATGGAGGCGCTAACTCACGGCAGTAGTCGGCGTTGTGGAGGAACAAGCAAATACAGAGGCAAGCACAACAACACATTCAGATCTATTACAGGATAACAAGCTAACGAACCCTTCATGGCACGACATTGCGGCTGAACAAGACACACTTACGACACTTACGGCAAGAGTGTGTTGTCCAGCCACCCGCCGTGCCGCGACGGAGGCGCTAGCTCATAGCGGAGGGGAGATGCATGAGGGAAGCTAGCTAGTCGATGAACTCACGCGTGACTAGTACCGGTGGAAAGGTAGATGGGGTTATTAATAAGGGCCAAGCCATGGGAGGAACTGCTGCCTGCCATTCGATGTGGAGAGAATGGACGGGTGAGATCGGATCCTGGGTATATGCCAATTATCAGTGACATGTAATCATCACAGACGGTTATTAACACGAACTATCAGTGATGTCCATAATATCACAAACGGTTTGTAATACCAACCGTCTGTGATAGATCACAGATGGTTTGGAATACGAACCGTCTGTGATATTAATATTAGAGACGGTTTGGAATACGAACCGTCTGTGTTAAAGCTTAAATATGTGCACCCTAATCCTGCTCTTCTACACACTGTACGTCCTCTGCTCATTTGCTTCATCACCACATTTCTCAATAATGACATTCAAAATTCTTTTGATCTCCTTCCTCTCATCTATCCATCATGAGTTGTTCAGACGCAACCTTACACAGACGGCAAACAATTTACGTCTGGAGCAGCTCCTCCGCTCACGCTCTGCTCTCCTTCCTCGACTCGCTTCCATCCGTCAGTTGGACCTCATCATCCGTCGTCGATGGAGGTGTCTCGTTACCGCTCAGGATAGGGAAACCACCCTTAGCCTTGTTCTTCTCTACAATGTGCGCAAAATGGAGGAAGATCATGCGGTAGTGCAAACACACATGGATAACCTTGCCGATCAAGTAGAATCGGCCGATTCTGAGGAAGCTTATCATGGCATCCTGTTTGAGATTATGGAACATGCTAATGATTTGTCCAGGCTTGAGGAGGAAGTGGAGAGGGCAAGGACAATCTTGACGGCATTCGAGAACACAGCGGCTGATCCTCCAACTCCAGAAGTCGACGAAGAAGCATATGAAGCCCAGAAGATTCAAATCTGGGAATCCCTTTTTTTTTGCACTTTTGTAATAAAATTGCCTTGAATTTGACTCTCATCTCAGTTTAGCTTATGTAGTTCATACGACAACGGTCTGTCAGGTTTACCACAGACGGTTCGTATTAAGAACCATCTGTGATAGTTTCACAGACAGTTATTAACACGAACTGTCTGTGTTGTCCAGATTATCACAGACGGTTCATATTAAGAATCGTCTGTGAAAGTTCACAGACGGTTCTTAATACGAACCGTTTGTGATGTCTCAATTATCACAGACGGTTCGTGTTAATAACCGTTTGTGAAAATATCACAGACGGTTGCCAGTATAAACCGTCTGTGACAGTTTAATCACAGACAGTTCCGTATGAACCGTCTGTGATGTAGCCGTCAGTATAGCCTCTTTTGTAGTAGTGACTAGAGAAGAGGGGGAAAGGAGAGCAAATGGGGGTTAGGCAAGAGTAGAGGAGGGAGGCTGCAATAGGTCGCCATGGTGGAAGAATATGGTGGATGTGGATGGAGGCATGTGGTGATTTGGTGGTGGAGAGAGGCGAGCAAAGGAAGGGTGGTGCGCTGGCGGTCTGGCCTGACCTCCCGGAGGCAAAGAGGAGGAAGGGAGAACAAACGGGGGGCTAGGGAAGAAAGCAATGCCAGGCTCGGGTTCTAGCAATGGCTGGGCGCTAGCATTAAGAAAAACTGGGGAGTTTGGTACTTTGCGATTTAGTCCTACATGTTTACTGGAATTACAAGCAGGTCCTTTCCTCTGTGGATTTCTTATGTTTGGGCCCTCCAGAAGTCTGATTTCATCACGGGAAGATCCTACATGTTCACAGTGACGCGTACATCTGTACGAAGTAGTCCCAAAAGTCCAGATTTGTTGTTTGTGTGCCTCAATGGCACCGGCCTGTAGAAAATATAAAACATGTAAAATGGTCCAAATTGAGCAATTAATTATAGAAAAGCACGTAAATGATGATAAATGGTCTCAAAATGTGAAAAATAATAGGGGTAAATGACTGAAAAATATATACAAATATGACACATGTCATACCCCCAAGCTTTAAACTTTTACTTAGCCTCAACTAAATGGCATGATATTATCGAACCCGGACAACAAGTAATCATGAGGTAAAAGACTAATTAAATGCATGTAATAATTCAAAAGGCATACAACAATGTAAAATGAGATTATCTAACTTAAGTTTTGAGGAACATCCAAGATGAGAATGAATATTTAAGTAAAGATCTCAAAGTGATAGCTACAACATTTGAACAAATCAAGTTACACACAAAAGTGTCGAATTACACTCAAGTGATCAAATGAATCCAACCAAAATTGTAAAGCATCAGAAACTAGGTATAATATCAAGAATGAGCATATCAAAGGGTCATGCAAGGCAATTGATATTTGAGACAATGTGAGTAATACTTGCATGATACTTGTGAAAAAGCCCATACTTGAGCCATGATACCTAATTTTTATTGTTTTTTAGTAAATTTAGAACACACAGTGGGTACTTGTACCACTTATTCACACCCTTGGACAAACTTTGCTGCTTATTCACATTCAAACTTCACTTGGGCAAACTTTGCCACCTATTCAACACATTTTTGAATCAATGTGACATAGTCACTTATTCCACATACTCACACATTGCATCACAATTTTTCTTTTCTTTCTTTTCTTTTTTTATGATTAAGCATCTTTAACCGATTTTCATTAATGCTAAGTAACATGTGTCCTGAGACATGGATATCTAGATAAATCAACCAAGTCATTGGCTCAAGTTAAGACTACCTCTTTCACAAATTTTACATTCAAGTAAAGTGTCAATATCTAAAATAACATAGTATGCCAAAGCATGAATCTAAGATATAATCATTTAAGAGGCGATGACTAGAACCAATTCAATCCGCAAATGGTTAAAATACATGCGTAACTCGCAATGAATCAAATGCTATAGGATCACAAGATTTCTACGCACATCAAGAATAATAAATAAAGCTCAAGCTCTACAATATGATGCCAAGTGACTTAGGACATACAAAGAAATAGTAACAATATAGCTCAATGAAAATTTCGGCATGACCTTTCTAGATTAACCAAGGCATGCACTCACATGGTCAAGATACACAATCAAGCATAACATGAGAGTAATAGTAAAGGCCATATCATCAACATAAGCATAATATGACGCATAGAATGACCATATATCATCAACTACACAACAATAAGCTTAAATGTCCATAAATATGATACGAACATGCTAGAACATCATCCATACACATATAAGTCCTCCCCCAAGCTTAAATTAAGCAATGAATCATGAATGTGCTTGAAAGGGTAATAAACAGCTCACCAGGCATAAATGATGCAGTGGAAGTAGACAAATAATCATGTGGCTTCTCGCACGTACAAGGATGAGGATCTAGTATGAGACCTAAAATAAAAGAAAGAAAAGAGGAGAAACCAACAAAAACTAACATAAGAAATGGAAATAAAAGGAAAAATAGATGCTGATATGGGTGTAGCGGGAGGAGGTCCAAGGACGGGACATGGAAAAGACACAAGTCTGTGTTAGTGGTATGCCCTAGAGGCAATCATGGAGATGATTGTATCACTTCTATATTTGACAAGTGGGGCCCAAGCAACAGAGAGAGCCGGCGGTGGCTGCGATGGTGACGCGTGGCCAATCGGGCGGCCAGGGAAGGAAAGAAGAGCGGACGGTGGGGAACGGCAATCTGGGCCATCCACGCATCGAGTGGAGAGAGAGGGAAGGCGGGAGAATTAAACTTTTCAATTTTGATTTTGATTTTTCGGAAAAGCCCGACAAAACAAATAAAGCTAAGAAAAATACGAAATAAATACCAAAAATTCCAAAAAAAATCACAGAAATTTCTAAAACCATTTGGACTTCGAAAAATATTTACATCTTAAGTTGTTATTATATTTTATTCTTAAATACTTTTTAATTTCAAAATAGATTTTAAACTTTAGAAAATCCAGGAAACGAGATAAAAGCAAAATAAATCCAAATAATTAATTTGAAATAGTATTTTTATAGAAAATAAATTATCCTTTTATTTAATAATATTTTTAGATTTTTACTTAAATTACTTTACAAATCCAGCCTTTTTAATACAGAAAATCAGGGCAATTCAAAAATAAAACTTAGGCAGCAAAAAATAATTATTTTTAATCCATGTTTTATTTTAATATTATTAATTTTTTTCCATTATTTTTTTATAAAAACCTAGCTGTTTCATCATGTAGGGAAATGACATCTAAATAAAGCTAAGGGATAACTACAGAATGCTACTGGTCTCCATATTGTTCACCGTAGGCATATTCTTGCTTATGAATGCACCTGTTTATTAGTAACATACGGGTTACCAAAACTTAGTCCAGAGACAATATGGTCCAAGGCAGAGTAATACTCGCATGCGGACTTCTAGTCCAAGAAACAGAAGTAGATCTTGTCAAAGTGTCTATAGGAACACTAATAACCTTTTACAGATTTGGCCATCCTTTCAGAGAAGGCCCTTAGGCCCAATGGATCAATCTAGATCATACAATCATTCTTCAGGGTAGAGTAGAGGCAATGCCTCATAAACTACAAATTGTTTTTGCCTTTCAGCGGCAAAAGGGTACAACTACGTTAGTGTCAAGCTCAACAGCAGTATGACTATATGACAATGAAGTAAGCCTAGATGATACAATTGCAGCCAATTAGGGAGAGTGAATATCCACTTAATGATGCCCAAAGTCCTACAATATTCACGCAGTTTCCTACATGTTTACTGCTGGTAAGTAATCTCAAGTGCATGAAATGAGTGAAAATAATAAAGATTTACTTTTATCTATTTAGTAGACAATTTATCGTTTCCTAGATTTTTCCTAGCAATCTTTGGGATTTTCTGATAATTATTAAGGCATTTAAGCAATTTTCATAATTACTAACCCTTTAAATAAATCCCCAAACACACAATGCTAGGAAATAAACCATAAAAGTAATATGTTGCTTCCAAGATGTACTAAGTCTAAGGTTTCACAAATTTATGGAATCTCATATACCTAAAAACCATATTCTTAGGATTTTCTAGAATTTTTTGGAAATCTTTAAAGAATTTCTGCTAATTAATAAGCAATTTTCAGAATTACTAATAAGAAAAAATAATACTAAAGAAAATTAAGTATATTGCTATTTTGATAAACATCGGGGTCAAATTTATAATTATTTTCATATTCTCAGCAAATTTTATTAATTTATCGAAATTCCTGGGGCTAACATGCAAAAATTCCGTCAGCCGAAATTTTCTTTTACTTTCCACTATTTGGGTCGTATTCGGCCCGTTTTGCCCAGTCTCTTTGGCGGCCCACCCGGCCACTCGGCTTCCCCTTCATGGCGGCGGCGGTCTCCACGGATGCGGCCCGCGGGGCTGAACGGCGGCGACCAGGCACGCGAGGTCGCCTCAGGCATAGCCATGGCCCGGTGGCTGCAGGCTGCAGCGCAAGTTGGCAGCCCCAGGTGGCTTTGGTCGTGGAACGTCGGCTCTCGGCGACGACCGGATGCAATTGAGCGGGACGGCAATGGCCGGGCGTAGTGGCAGCTTCGGGCACTACGGCGATGGCGCATCTTTCGGGTGCAGGCGCGAAAGACCGAGCGGATGGTGGCGCACTCCGGTCGTTCGAGGCCGAGCGGACGGTGCGGTGGCTGGGCTCGGCTTTGGGTGACGGCAGCCGGGATCGGCTTCAGGCGCGGCAGCCGGCGGCGTCGACCAATTGGATCGCGTCGCTCGATGTCGATGTGGCGTGCTTCAGGCACAGCGGTGAGGTGCGCTCCGGGCGGCTGAGGCCGAGCGGACGGTTACGGATTGTCGGACTGCGGTGCGCATCATGCGGTAGGTGTTGGCTTCACTCGCGATGTTCAAGGATTGGCTGACGGTGACTTCATTAATCACAGAGGTGATTCAATTCTTGTATGGCTTAATCTAGTGTATGATTGAGACATGTTCACAGATCTTGATTCTAGCAGATTGATCTAGATACTCAAAGTTTCATCTAGCAGATTGATCTAGACACTCAAAAGTTTCATCTAACAGGTTCACAGAATTGCATAAAAACATGCTAGCAAATTCAAGATCTAGGGCTAGAAACAATTAGAACACATCTGATTTAGTCATGGCATTGCAAACGAAAACTACCTTTATAACTACCCAGTTACAGAGTAGCATTTGACAACCCCTAAGTGCACTATTACATATGTAGAAAACTATTTTGATATCAGGTATAAGGATTAATATCATCATTGATTGAGACCAACTGATGACATATAAAATATAACAATCTCAAAAGTATCTTATGATTGGTCAATCCAACACTATATTTTCTAACATGTGTTCATATTATTAATTTGATATCCCCATATCTATGATTGATGAAGCATAGTCATCAATCAATACATGTGCATATCTATAAGTTACTAGTTTCTCGACTAGCGACACCCAACTAGGGATCTTTTTAGAATGA